>PVIA01004366.1:0-140240 GCA_004024845.1 Tonatia bakeri
GGGAGCCCCTCACCTGTAACTGGGAAACAAGATCACCCCAGGCTCCAACTGCCCCACTGATCTCCGCATCCTCCAGACCTGTTGCCCACTTATAGTTTCCTTTCTTTTTTTAAAAAATATGTTTTATTGATTATGCTATTACAGTTGTCCCACTTTCCCCCCTTCAGTCCCCTCCACCCTGCACACCCTCTCCCACCCACATTCCCTCCCTCTAGTTCATGTCCATGTGTCATAAGTTCTTTAGCTTCTACATTTCCCATACTATTCTTGCTCTCCCCCATCTATTTTCTACCTATTGTCTATGGTACTTATTCTCTGTAACTTTTCCCCCTCTCTCCTCCTCCCATTCCGCTGTTGCTAACCCTCCATGTGATCTCCATTTCTGTGGGTCTGTTCCTGTTCTAGTTGTTTGCTTAGTTTCTTTTGGTTTTGTTTTTAGGTGTGGATGTTAATAATTGTGAGCTTGCTGTCATTTTACTATACATGTTTTTTATCTTCTTTTTCTTAGATAAGTCCCTTTAACATTCCATATAATAGGAGCTGGGTGATGATGAACTCCTTTAACTTGACCTTATCTGAGAAGTACTTTAACTGCCCTTCCATTCTAAATGAAAGCTTTGCTGGATAGAGCAATCTGGGATGTAGGTCTTTGCCTTTCATGACTTGGAATACTTCTTTCTAGCTCCTTCTTGCCTACAAGGTCTCTTGAGAAATCAGCTGACAGTCTGATGGGAACTGCTTTGTAGGTAACTGTCCCCTTATCTCTTGCTGCTTCTAGGATTGCCTCCTTTGTTTTTACCTTGGCTAATGTAACTATGATGTGTCCTTTCAATCTCCTGAGTCATCACAATGGAGACAACGCAGGTAACAAAACTCCTGGGGCAGAAAAGCTGTCTCTCGCAATCTCTCTCCAGGGGACGAGGGCGACATCAGCACTGATCCACCGTGCTGGAGACACAGACCCTCGGATGATGGGACGAGAAGGGGCCTCCCCACAGCCACCGCCCCAGAGTAACCATGAGAAAAACACCAGGCCGACTCCAGCCGGGACGAGCTACGTGACATGTGGCCAGGGCTCCTCAGCACTGTCGTGGCCGCCAGGGCCAAGCAAGTCCCAGGAACTGTCTCAGCCCGAGGCACCTGAGACAGGGTGACTGCATGTAATGTGGGACTAGGGACAGGAGAAGGACGTTAGGAAAAAACTGAGGAGTCTGAGTACCGTGTGGACTTGGGTCGGTAATAACGTCTCAGTCCTGGTTCCCTAACTGTAACAAATGCAGCACACAGCGCAGTCCATGAACAACAGGAGAAACTGTGAGGGTCTTATGGGAACTCTCTGTAGTGCCTCTGTGATTTTTCTGCACATCTCAAACTGGGTCTGAACAGTAAAATTAAAGTGCAAAAAGCAGTAAATAAATAAATAGCCATCCCTTGTTACCCACAGGGGGACTGGCTCCAGGCCCTCCACAGAAACCCACACCCCTGGATGCTCTAGCTCCTCACGCACGCAGCCTACGCACACCCTCCCACACGCTTTCTGTCAGCCCTAGGCTGTTTCTAACACCCTGCACGATGCAAATGGCATGTAAACAGTCGTCATACTATTGTTTGCAGCATGACGAGAGAAGGCCGCACGCGTCCGGCACAGCATGAGGGCTGAGCTACGCAGCACACACACACCAGCAGCAGCGTCACTCCCCCGTGTTTTCTACCCACTACTGATGGAACCCCCGGTGCAGAATGCGTGGACAAGGGGGTGCCGAGGGTGCCTCTCGGAATGACTTCCTGCTGGCATCGAGCCCTTGGAATCAGGCAGCAGCCAAGAGCCAGTGGCAGGGCCTTGGGGCGTCACCAGCCCTGCCCCAGCTGGACGGAAGGGGACGAGGCAGGGACTGGGCCCCCACACAGAGCACACCGAGAAGGCACATCACGAAAGGGCTTCTGGAGTCTACCTGGGCCAGATGGGGCTGCGTCTGTGTGCACCCCCATTTCCAGTCAAGGCTGATTATGGAACATTCCGGGCCAGTTTAGTCCTGGGTTGGTATGTCGCCCTCTTTTTGCACAGTTTCGGGGTCTCTGGATAAAGGCTGTTCCAAGGCCGTGCTCGGGTCACTGAGATTCAAATCTTTATCGTCTTCACCTGAGAGAAGCCGGCCTGTCTGCCTGGGGACAGGGAAAAGCAGAGCAGGGACAAGTCCGAAATGTCCACAGCATGTCCTCAGGTCATCCTAACAGTTCTGTCCAAGCTTCTGGAATGTTCTAGAATGCTGCTGTGTCCTAGTGGGAAGCTCTCCCAGTCTCCAGATTCCTGAGCACAGGGCATGAAGACTGCCCACAGCCCGGCCCCCCCACCCAATGTCGATCAGGCCTCAGTGAACTGGGGGAGCCTCTTCCAACAGCAGCAGGGTGACCAAGGGCTGCATCCTGGGGGGACAGGGCACCCATGAGAACGTCCCAAATTGGCTTTCTCTGTGGTCCCAGAATCTATTCAAACACGACTTAAACAGACACACCAGCCTGGTTTTCCAAGTCACTGTGGGGCTGGCCTGCCTCTGTGACATCACGTGCGAACATTACTGCAAGGAAAACAAATGAGAAGGGAGAAGGGACTCTTCTGTTTTGTATTAAAATATTTTATATTAATCATTCAAACTTAATTTTTATACAATGAATGCATACATCACAGGTGTCTGTCTTGGGTCGGGGAGACAGCAGGGTGGGTATGCCCTGGCCCTGGTGCCGAAGCAGCTATGAGCAGAGGACAGAAGGCCGGGAGATGCCGCACGCTCCCTCTGCTCCTCCCAGGTGGGGGCACTGTCACCAGACAGGGATGTCACAGTGGAGAGGTGGTGGAGGTGGCAGCGGCCTGTGCCTTTGCAGGCCTCTCTGCAAGGTGAGTCACATTTCCTCACCTAGGGTGAGCCACCCAGAGCCTGAGGCCCTCTGACCAGCAAGTCCTTGACCTCAGAGTGGCTGTGGCATGTCACAATGTGAAACGGGGACCACTGAGTGTGTATGTATATATATACAGACTTCGGAGTTCTCTCCTTTGGAAAACCCGGCCCCACAGCAGTCCTGTTCCTGCACACGTGCTCAGCGGCCCTCGCCTAGGCAGCAGGCATGTCAGCCTTGCTGAGAGCAATGGCCAACTCCAGGTCCTCCTGCTCCTGCCGCCGCAGCCGCGCCAGCCTCTCCTGCTCCGCCTTCTCGCTTTCCCGCTTGGCCCATGCCAGCTGCTGCTCCTCATTGCCAAACTGCAAAGGAAAAAGGAAGGTTGGGTTACACGGCCTGGGAGCTGCAGCCACCCACCAAGGGGGAGGTGTGTGGGGGCAGGGGCAGGGACCCAGACAAATCCTGTCAAAGGTGGGCAGGGTGCAGGGGACTGCACGTGATGCTGGGATGCATGGCGGCTGGGGTGAAAAACCAGAAAAAGCCAGAAGCCTGTATCTTGGTTGGGGGTGGGGTGGGGACATGCACGTCCCTGCCCTGACACCCAGTCTGGGAGGGGTCACATGCATGGAAAAGCAGGGCTGAGTCTGACCATAACCACCACCTTGGACCTCGGAGAACCTAGCCACCTGTCCCCTGCAGGGGACTGAAGAAGGTGATGTGACACAACAGCGTGGGACACTGAGAGACCTCCAGTGACCCCAGAACTGAGTCTATGCGGCAGCATAAGAGTGGTAGAAGCCCCAGCTCGGCCTCCTCTCGGGATTGGTGGGGCGTTTGAAAGCAGCTGGGGGGCAGAGGTCAGCTGACCCCTGAGGAGCTAGGATGGCACCCCCATAAGGCCTGGGCCTTGATGGTAGGCTGCTGACACTGGTGGGTGACAGGTGTGGGACTGCAGAGCCAGGCTTGAATAGATCTTGGATCCCAAATGTGTAAAGGGGTCTGAGGCCAAAGCTGGAGACAAGTCTTAAGATGCAGCTTCTCCCCCTGCCCAGCCTCGCTTCAGCTCCTCCGGACTCGCCCTGGCGTCTATGCTGCCATTCACTCCACGCGGTATTCACTGTCGGGGTTCTTCTCCAGAAGGTTCAATTCTTAAAAAATTATTTTTTCAAACGGGGGAGAAAATGGTTTTGATCTTCAGATAGGTGATTTCAAACCACCTTCGCTTGAGGTCCCTTTGCTTTAAAGAACGAAGAGCCAGATCTCACACTCTTCTTCCGGCGTGGCTCCCCGCAAGGTCCTCAGTCACTCCGCCGCGCCTCCCAGGGGGGCAACTCTGGCCCCGTGGACCCAGACACGCGAGCAAAGACGAGTCCTGTCCGGGGCCCTGGCCCCCCTCAGCCAGCACCTCTGGTCTCAGCACCAAGCACTGGGTGACACCAGAGACAGGCAGGCTGGCCCTCTGACAGGTGTGCGCGGTGCAGACAATCCCAGTCCAACACAGGCTCCTGTGGAGGCGGTTGCGGGTCCCACCTGGGCACTGGGAGAAGGAAGTGTGACGGGAATCCACAGATGATGCTTCTCACATGGAGCCTGCACAGCGAGTCCCAGTGACAGCCCAGGAGGTGGGGTCCTGAGACAGATGAGAACACCAAGGCCTTTGAAGGCAGAGCCCAGTCCTCAGCATCCTGGACTCTCCCTGGGTCAAGGTGGGGCTGTCAGCTTTCACTGCAGGAAGATTTGGGGTACAGGGTGGTACCCAGGCCTCCAGGGTCTATCTGCAACTCTGGGTATGGAGGGACCAAGTGCCCAACCTTGGTGCTGCCAGGACTGAGGGTGGTGTGGGAGGGCCGGACTGAAATGCACTTGGAGGCCCCAGAAAGGAGCTGAGAGTTCCCCTTGGAAGCTCCCTGAGCCAGCGAGTGGGACGACTGAGTGGGCAGTTTTGAACATGTCATGGTTCTATGGCTGGTGTGGGAGTGAGACAGCACCAGATGCTGGGCAGCCAGGCGGGGAATCAGGGTGGGTTGTGTGGAGGGAGCCTAGTCTGGAGCAGAGGTGGCCTGGAGGCAGAGGTGGGGCAGCCCAGGAGGCCTCTCCCCATCTGGCCTCAGGGGTCAGCATGAAGCACTGTTCTGGGAGGAAAGGCTGTCTTTGTTTCTCAGAGAAATGCCGAGAAAAATGCTCAGAGGTTTAACGGGCCTCCCTGAAAACTGGTCCCCACCCCTCGTGTTCCCACCACTGGTCACAGATAAGCCCTATCACCTCCTGTACTCTGGGGAATTTTCCAACACCTCCGCGGGAGAAAAACAAGGAAAAAACAACAAGCGCTGGTGGAAATGACTCCAGGGTGCTGCTGGCGGCTGAGAGAGGGCACCAGTCTGATGGCAGGGCCCCTGGCCTCTGCCTGCCCAAAGCAGGGGTGGGCGGGGCCTGAAAAGCAATGACGTGGGTTAGATGGGTCAAAGCCTGGAACCAAGGCCCAGAAGGGTCAAGTGACAGGCTGAGGGCACACCATGGTCCCCGCTCAGCCCAAGTCTTGGAATAGCCACCTGCTCAAGGGTCTACCTTTTCGAATGAAACATGCTGATAGGAACATTCCAGAAGCCTTCCGAGTGAGCGGGTACGAGGCCAGCGTAGGCCCCCATGTGGAGACCTGCAGAAGCGTGTGGTCTGCACACCCTGGAGAAGCGCCGGGGGCTGAGACATATGACAGAAAGCTGGAGGAAGGAGGTCTCTGTCTCAAACCAGCTGACAATCCTTTTCGGGCCCTGCTGGAGACACCTGGAGGAGGCTATCTGCTAGTCCTCTGACCTGGAGGGGTCTGTCGCTTGAAGGGCCAGACTCCGGGACGCCTGTGGGCAGCTCTGATCTCTTCATTGCTCTTCTGCTGTCACAGGGCTGAGACGAGGTGGGGGCACGAGGATGCTGCCCTGCTAAGACTCCTGCCCGAGGGTGCCCGCTCAGGGTGCCTATTGATCGGTGATTCAGAGGACTCCTTACATGAAGCCTGGATGCCCTTCCTCGCTGGGGACAGCACCCGCACCCTGAGACAACTGACGGCACTGCCACCACATCACCTGAGGGGACCCTTCTGGCTTCCTCCCATCAACTCACTTATTCTGATGCCAAAAGTGCGTCCACCTCACTCCACAACACAAAGCTTATCCCCTCTGACATTTGTTCTGCTCTCAAAGCAGACTTCCGGAAAAAAGGGCCATTTTGCTAACCTATAAATACTACTTGCTAATAAACACATTTGCCTGAGACAGAAAGGCTGGTTTTTAAAGAAATCCCAGAGAGGTTTCCCATGAACAAGCACAAGTAACCCATTGAAGGAAACTTGGGGCTTGTAAATTAAGAGGGTTCCAGGGTGGCAGAGCCAGGGCGCCAAAGGGGGACTGTGTGCATGTGTGACACTGGCGTCTGGACTCCAACACACACCAAGCTGCCTTTGCACGGATGACCATGTCTTGGCGGCACTCAGATCACCCGACCTGAAAGTCACACTGCCAGTCTGCTGGGCGGTTAGAGACCCCTCGGTATTACTGGGGGAGCTAAAATACACAAACCAGAGAAACCGACTTTGGTCTTTTTTGAGTTAGCACAAATCAAAGTCCAGTGAACCCTAAAACCACTGGCTGATGGGCTGAACCCCCAGATGCCATGAAAATGCAAGTGCTGACCATGTTTCTGGACTATGGTATGACAGAGGGGGACAAACCAAACCACTTAGGTGTCCTGTCTCTCCTCCACCCCATCCCATCAGAAGGGGCCGAATCTCACTCATTTCCAGATTTCCTCTGGAAAAACTGGGGCACCTGAAGCGGGAAAGGTGATTTTAAACAGAAAACAGGGCTGCAAACTCAACTGGGCAGAACCAGAATCTCTGCCTGGAAATGAGGGTGATTAAATACCTGGAGTGTTTTAAAATCAAAGTTACCAACTATTCTAGAGTAATCAGGAGTGTTGAGCCAAATGACAGCTTGAAACATTGGGTGTGTGTGTTTTTCAAATGTTTTCCAAAAACCAGCCGCCAGGAGGGGAACAGAGGGGCCACAGGAAATAGATCTATGCATTTCAGAAAGAGAACAGTCATTTCTTCAAATTGCCGTTCAAATCCACTCACCTCTCTGCCCTGCCCCAAACAAAGTACCTGAGTCATGCGTGAATGGCTCTATTTTTTTCATCAGCATTTAATATTTTTTCCACTGAAAAAACAAACGTGGTGCTATTCAAGAAACTATAGATAAAGCAGGTTTTGTTCCTGGCTTTCGTGAACAATGTCCCCGTTTGTACACACCCACAGCGTGCACAGCCTGTCAACAAGACCTAGCTCACTGCAGCTGGAAAATACTCGCAGGCCACCAGGAGCCAGGGCAGACCAGCGCCTTGGGCGTCTTTAATAAGCCACAGAATAGCTGGGGGCGAGGAGGGTCTGAAATGAATCAAGTGTTCATGGGGCACGGATATGGACGGCAGAGCCTGTTTTAAGAAGGATATTCTGGGAGTCAAAGCATCTATAAATAACGCATGTCACACCTAACCAGGAAACAAGGTGCTTGGCAAATGTGAACGAAGAAAACTTTTTTTTAAAACATGGGTGCACAACAGACAGTGAAACCGACTCTGGGAAGACAAACTCCGGAACTCCCTGAGAACAAGATGCTGGGCACTGACGAGGGCGCTGAGAACACCCCAGAGTGACAGCGTTTCAGAATCTGGGATTTTCTTCACACCAAGAAACAGAGCCAGACTTACAAAATACCAGGATGAGCTTTCGAAAAAGCACCTGAATTTGCTAAATGGCTTTTTGAGGATTTGGGGGTTTGTTTGTTTGCTTACTTTTTGCAAAAGGGCAGAGTTTCAGAGTGGTTGTATTGCTCTTTTTGTCAGAGCTGGTAACTAAAATAAAAGCTTTTAAAAAACCAAACTGCTCTTCATTCTGTACCCCACCTGGGTCCTTCATTTTGCACTTGCTACACCAAGTGCACTAAGGTGGGACAGTCAGAACTCCTGTACAGAGACATTTGGGGACAGTGAGACCCCAGTATAGTAACTTCAGCAATTTTGTTTTCATACTTTGGAAGTGTCTGACACCTCGGCTTCCAAAAATCAATGAACCCAAATACCTCTGGGCGAGATAAACAATCCAGGACTGACCAGGGAAGGGAAAGGCAGGGACAGACAGATGCAGCCACCAGATTTGGCCACCATACCAGAAGGACATGTGCCCTCGCCACAGAGTATCCAAACCACAGCGCCTTTTTATTTGAGAAACACTTTTTTTCGTACAGAAAGCAGCAGTACAGAAGAAATAACATGAGCGATGGCATGAGGCACCAGGAGACATATGCCAGAAAAACAGCCCCAAAGAAACTGCAAGCGGGGGGGAGGGGTGGCATGGGGGTGGGGAACTCAACTTACAGAGGTGAAGTCTGCAAAGCCCGGGGGAGAGGCTCTAGAAGGCTTAGCTGAAGAGGAGGGAGCAAATGGATCTTTTCCACTAAATGGGTCCCCAAACCCCCTTTTGTTTTGGAATGGGTCGCTGTTGTCAGCCCCGAGTGGCTGGAATGGATCGGGGGAGTCGGGAAAGTCTGCAGAGCCGAGCTGGCTTACAGGTGTACTTTTACCTGGAAAGTTTAGGAGAAAGAAAAAAAAAGGAGAAAAAAAAAAAAAGAAATGCAAGTTACTGACCACAGACAGAACAGAGTCCTGACTGAAGAGGCTGGGGGTTAAGCGCCCACTGGGACATCTTTTCCCCTTTTTGGAAAGATCTGGAATGCCACTCGTGGGGCGAGCCCAAGGGGTGGGGGAATGGCCGGTCTCTTGCTTTATCCAGGGTTAAGAGTTTGTGGGTGATACCAGAAAACCACTTCAGATGACCCCCTCCCCTTCCCTCCCCACCCACAGCAGTTAAAATGTATAGTCGTTCTTGAAAAGTTTGCACACGGGAATGTTCCAAAGTGATTCATTTCAGTGTGGCAACATTTACTATCATGCTGAGTGAAAACAAAAACAATCATGGCTGAGCACAAAAATACATGGCAGGCTTCCAACAACAAAAAGGTGGGGGTGTTTACAATGAAAGGGGGGCTCACTCCACACTTTGGTGTAGCTGTGAGGGTCTGGAGGCAGCTCACCTTTACCAGGCAGACACCACCCCCTGATCCCCAGCTGTGTTGCCCTGGGGTGTAAATTCTTTTTCAGCTCCTGCTCCTGCCCCTTTGGTACAGGTGACACCAAAGGACAGGGTTTGGACCTTTCTGGGCTCTTGCCAAGAAAATGGTTCTAGGATACTTGGGTCCCAGCAAGGGTGAACCCAACAGGGCCGAGAGAGGTGTTTAGCACTAGAGGGAAATGGGATTGTGAGACAGTGGCTGGGGGTGTGTGGCTTAAGGACAGGTGGCTTCTGTCAATAAGCCCTGCCATCCTGTTAGAAAGTTCAATGAGGAACTGGACACCTCTCCAGGACTGTTTGGCAACGGGAGACTCCGGGATCTGCCGGATCTGTGGGCCAGGTTATTGCAAATAGTGGGAACACAACGAAAGAAGCTTCATTCAACAGCAGGGCACATGCACCCCCACCCTGCACCATGGCAAAGGCCCCTACAGTTCACACTGGACTCCGCCTGATCTCACCCCGACAGCTCTCCAGGGCCCGAGCAGCACCCCCTCTCCCTGAACCCCCCAATGCCAATGCGCTGTGCCAGCGTGCTCACGGTCCCCTGTGCTGCTTTCATCTACACAGAGCTGGGCACTTGGGATGGAGAACGTAAGGCCTGCAAGGCTGAAAATGTTGATTATCTGGCTTTTTACAAAAAAACCCAAAAAACTGCGTATCCCTCCAGGCATGGAGAAGATGGTTAGCTCTGATGCCTGGCAGGCAGTAAGCAAGCCTCATGTGATAAGGCTGTTCTGAGACTGAGGGATATTCCAGGACCCTGGGTTGTAGCTGGGCCAGTGCAGCTCTGCCACCCAGAAGGCAGACCTGCTGGGCACCATGCTACCCCCCAAAGGAAACTAAGGATCCCAACCGCAGCTCTGTCTTAGCACAGGTGCTCAGGTACACGTAGGCATCCTCCCCTCAGACCACTCCCTAGGACCTCCCCCCCGCCCCCCCCCAGCTTTTGCAGAGTTCCCCGTCCCCGCCCCCACCTAGGCTCCTCCCACCCCTGCACCCCTTCCTCACTGCGGAACAGCGCCACGTGTGAGGACGGCAGGTGTCACCCCGAGGAGAGGACACACAGCAGGTCCTTTCGTGGCGTGGCTGGCTCAGAGGTCCTGAAGCCCCGAAAAACTGCCTTGGGGAGAGTGCCAAACCCCAAGTGGTGGCACCATCCAAGGCTTGATGGCTAGACAAAAGTATTCTCATGCAAAGCACACCGGGAGGTTGTGTGTGTGCGTGCCTGTGTGGCTGGGAGTACCTGCAGCCTCTGCTGGGCCCAGGGAGACCAGCGCTCACCTGTACACTGTGCCAGTGTGAACGAGAACCCCCAAGCCCACAGGCAGGGTGCCCTGAGAGACAGTGTGCAGGGGGATGAGGACACAGGCTTGGGTGCCAGAGGGGACAAATGCTGATCTCGTGGCCTGGCCACCCCTGATCTCCCTTCCATAGCCACTTCCACTGTCCTGACTGCCCTGTGCTGCCCAGATCGGCTAGTCTCTCTCCCACCTCTCCTTCCCCAACACCCTCTCCATGGCTCAGTCCTCCCCTGCTGCTCTGGCCACCTTCCATGATACTGACTGACTTCTGTGCTGGTCCAGTCTCCAGCACACCCAAGGGTCCAGAAGGGTCAGTTCCATGTGGGTGGTGGAGCTCGGCAAACTGCAGGTCCCAGTAAATCCTGCTCCATCCCCGGGGCTGGCCGGCCAGCCTCTGGGATATACGTGGGCCAGACCCCGCCACACGGGCTCCACTGGGACCCCCCAAGGGACTGAAGGCCCTTTGGGGCAACAGCTCTGAGGATCCAGGAAGATACAAAGGGGATCTGGCTTCCCTCCTTTGCAAGAAACAGCAACAGTGACTGCTGCATTCTCAGGCTAATTTTTTACCCAAAGCTAAAATGATCATGGGCCAAACAGAATTCTAACAGAGGAAAAAGTAGGAGATTGCTGGAGAGCCCCAGGGCAGAGGACAGCCCCTGGTCCCAGCAGTAAGTCCCGGGGACAGCTGATCACAAAGGCCAGAGGTCTGCGTGGACTCAAGAGGTCAGCTGACCCAGCCTGGGGTCTGAGTGGCCAAGTCTATCACCCACTTCTGTGTTTTCTTTCTTTGCAATTAAGGACTTTCTCCCTGGTTTGCTTTTGTTTTGTTGTCTTTTTTTCAAATTGCTTTGGCGGTGGGGTGGGGGGTGGGGTGGTGTTAAAGAATCCAGCCTGCTGGGATTTGAACCTGAGGTTTCTGACAAGCAAAGAGATCACAGGGAGATGAGAAGCACCGTTCACGTCGAGAATCGCCCATGCCTGGTTCTGCTGCTGCTGAGACCGTTGTTATTTAGAAATCATGACTGCGTTAACATGAAACCAGGGCACATCAACTGCTCTTGTTTTCAGAGGGGGAAAAACAACGGTTTTTTCTCGGTTGTCTGTTTTTGTGCTTCAGCATGAGGATGAATTATTATTGTACGGGACGAGTGCAAAATCGCGGGTGTCTGCAGTTTGGCTGACACTCTGCTTGGGATCAGAGGCTTTCTGCGGAGCAGGCACCGCGGCAGGACGGCCCAGAGCCCAGACTTCCCTCTCTGCAGTCCCACTGTTTTTAGCTGCTGCACTTTTAAAACAATTCTGGGTCTAGTTCCTGCTTTCACGTAACCACTTCTGCTAGCTCCTTAACCGTTTTTCTGATTTTCTGAGGTGCAGCTTATCTCAAACGTGACAGAGTAACTTTAAGTTTCGTCCATGTCCCTGAGCAAACTCACTACGTAGTTTCTATGCCTTTTTACGGTTCCAGGTACCACGGGGAAGGAAGGGTCGTAACTGAGGCATGTTTCAGGGAACAAAGTCTTCTGAAGACTGGTATAAGAGCTACCCAGGACGATGCCCGGCGTGCACGGTTTGGTGTCACATCCCTAGATGTCTGTCCAGGGAACCACCGATCCCTCAGGGCAGCACACGGCGGTGCCAGAAGTCAAATGGAAGAGAGACCCCCTGGGGGCTGCGAGCTGCTGACCTGGCACCCACTGGGGTCCTCCAACACTCACTGTAGTTTTCATGAACAAGAGGAGAGGGACGCAAGATTGAAGAGAAGGCAAAATAGGGCTTATTTCAAACCGCAGCAGTTTCAACAGTTACCCAAGCGGTGCACCGAAACCGCACATAGGACTGCCTTCAGCAAAAACAATACGAGCCCGATGGTTTACCACAGCGTGTGTGCTGTTAAAAAAAAAACTTGGTGGCCGGCTCCACCCTGATAGAAATGTCTTTAATTTTTCTATTTCTTAACTTCTCCAGCTCAGAGAGCCCCCGGAGCCGGGATCGGCCAAGTGGCCAGGACCAGCGCAGTGGCTTCAGAATAAGCTGTTGGCAGCGAAACTCGTGGTTCTGCTTTTTCCAACACGCTTTTCAGGAAACCCTGGCCGGGAAGGGTCCCTGAGAGCCGGTGCATGGAAAAACAACGGAACACAAATACACACGCCCCCACCAAGCTTCAAAAAAATGTGAGCTCTGAGAACTCTGAAAGAAGGCATCCTCTCTTTTTCAAAATTTTTAACTGAGGTGGAGAGTGAGAGGTTTTGGATGATTTAGGGTCTCAACAAATCTGACTAATAAAAATATCACAAATACATGTGAGAGTGAATGAGTATACTCATTCCAACCAGACACTTGCTAGGTTCTATTTATAAAATTCAGGACAGGAATTGAAATATGCAGTTCTGCAGATGAGAGATAAATACAGAAACAACAAAACGAAATAAAAAAATAAAAAACAAAGGTCTGTGGTCAGGACAGCTGCCCCACCTCAGCTACCAAGCACACAACAAAGCACGTTCTCACCGCTGCCCTGTGCTCCTGCCTGGCGTGTCCACTCCGCCACCACTCACCTACACAACACGGGACGCCACACGACTGTCACGCAGCCCACACAAGCCGGGAGACCCACACGACTGTCACCCATCCTACAGGGGGTCCTCACAGAACTGTCACGCATCCTATACAACAAGGGACCCCACACAGCCACCAGGCTCCTAAGAATCACCCTACACAGGGAGCTGTGGCTGGGGAGGGGGCGCTCCTCATCCCCTTGGCCCCTCCCTGCCCACCCCCACTTCCCCAGCAAAACAGGGGGACTGGGGGCAGCACGGAGAAAGAGAGGAGCAGGCTGTCCAGAGCACCCTTCGAATTCATGGTCACTTAGAGAACTTTTCACTGGCAAAGACTGCTTTTCACCCACACGCAGGCATGTCCCCCCCCCCCCGCCCGCCGGCTCCCACGACGGGGGTCGTGGAGGGCGAGGACACACAGGACCATCCCCTGGCCTGCGGGCGGGAGTCCTGCAGAGACAGCCCGCGCTCACGGCTGCACACTCGAGGAGAAGGCGAGTGGCAGATCAAAGCCGTGCCAAGCAGCACAGCCCTCAGATAAAATCTGAGGTCCCACCATCAGAGCATTGAGATTTTCCACTAAAAATATTTACCGAATTTTAAGAAAATCTGCTTATTGCATTGAAGGGAACAGGATGAGGTTTGTTTCTGAATTGTTGAGAAAAGCTGAACAAATATTTACTATTATCCACCAGGCTGCCCCACAACTGGTGTTTCCCAGCCTCTGGGAGGCATCTGGGGTGCTTGGAGGTCATGGAAATCTCACTGGGTGAGAAGCATTGTGGTTGTGGGGTCACCAGCCTCAGAGGGAAAAGGGAAAAATGGGGCAAAATAGCCACGTGGTCCTGGTCCTCCAAAGACAAATACCCTTTGGAGTGAGAAATACGATTTTCAAGGTTTCCAGGAAAGGATATCATGACATTTATTTGTAACAAACCTGGCACGGGCTACGTTAGTTCTGTAGCAACAACAGGGAGGGGCTGCGCGACTCACAAATGAATTGACAAACCCTAACTCAGTCCTCACAACAAAAAGACTACAAACTGCAGGTGTCACAGTTCTGCTTTTTGAAATAGCGTATTTGTCCTTTGATACGCACCTTCGACACACTCTACCAGCCTGCCTGCGCCCTCTGGGGCCTCAGGTGCCTTGGGGACATGGGGAGACACTAGCTGCACCAGGTGGCGGGGCCCTGGGTCTGCACCGCAAGGGCCACTGCCTTTGTTCCTCCCCACAGAGGCACACTGCTGCTGCCAGAATGCCGCTTCTGCTTGGGCAGAGAGGCGCTATGCCCACATTTAAGAAAATCACCAGGGTGCCACGCAGCGGGTCTGGAAGCAGTGAGAAAGCATGAGAGCCCGTCAGGAGCTTCCTCCTGCTATGGTGGAAGCTCAGGAGTCAGAAGAGCCTGTAGCAGAACGGGGACCCCCAACTCTCACTCTCTTTATGCCAATCTCCCTCCCAATCAATCACACAGGTGCTGTTTTTCAGCTGACAACGGTGGAGGAAGGGGGGCGGGGTCTACTCAGTGCTTCCAATGTAAAAAAAAAAAAAACAAGAAGAAATGAGCAACCATGCTCACCCCATCGATAAAAGCAGGAGCAGCACACGGAGCAGCTTCCTGGCCCCTCACCTTGCTGTAGCAGGAACCAAGGGGCTGGGGGAGGGATGGTGGCAGGTATGCAAGGCACCACAGTGTTTGGGGAGAGGCCCAGGGCAGGGCAGTGGCTCCTGTCTGTTCACCCCCAGGCTCAGATAAAGGATGAGAGTTCAGGCTCTCTGCCTCCCACCCTAAGACCTCCCCCCAGGATCCTGGCAGGCTGAGCCAGCTGTGCCCTGACTTCTGCGCTCCAGGACCCCAAGCCTGGGCATTTGCACCACACTGAACAACAGGTGACTACTGTGTCACTTGACTCCCACTCAATCCGCCCTTCTGGGTGCAGGAGGGTGGGTGTGTGCTAAGATAGGCAAATGCTTCTATTTTCAAACTCAGCCGACTGTGCAGAACAGAAATTTACCCAAAGAACAGCCCATCTCCAGGCACTTTACTTGTAAGAGGCTGAGAGTAAAATGACATTTCTCCCTCTGCTGTAGGCAGGGTCCCGCCAGCCCTTGAGCACTCATTCTCAGGGGTCACACCCAGCCTGACACAGACCCTGCCAGTGGGTGGGAAAGGCAGCTCCAAAGGCTGGCCAACAGTGCCGAAATCCTCCAGGCTCCTTGAGCTGGCAGTGAACCACTTGTCCCATTCTAGAACTTCACATGTACCCACTGATTATCTCTTTGAAATCATCGTGGGAACGGAATTAAAGTAGTTAAGTTCAAGGCTGAGGTGCTAACCGCACGGCTAAACTGGAGGAGCCATTTTAAAAGTGGATCTTGTGTGATAAACATGAGGTCGGGACCCATGTGGGTGATGGACGACCACCCTGGTTTTGTCTCAGCCTGGCCTCTCAGAACATGGGGAGAGAGAACATGGCACCCACCCGGCCGGCGACTCGGGGCTTCCTGCGTGACCACGTCCTGCCGTGGCAGCTCCCCCAGGATGGCTAAAGTGACCACTGAGCAGGCAGGCTGGCCCAAGGGTGGGTGGCAACCAGAAAACTACCCCCAAAGACCCTCCTAGCCAGTCACCCTGTGTGGACTGATGTTCTCAGGAAAAAAATGGTTTCTTTCTTTCTTTCTTTTTTTTGAGAATTATCTGAATCACACAGGACGCAGGTTAAATAGTATCTTGCTTGCCTACGTTCACCACAAGGATTATGGGAAGTGGGAAAGGGGCAAAAGGACCTCATTAAGTATGTTCATGGTTTTATTCTGGGGGTGAAAAGGCCATTAGCAGTAATAAAAGGACAATTAAATTGTGGAGAGGTTAAAGGTGACTGGCTGGTTAGCGGTGAAGGCGTGCTAGCTGGTGTCACCGGTGCTGCAGGAACCGCAAAGCAGGGCTGCGCTTGCAGGAAGTGGCAAGGGTGGGGCCGGGCACAGGGTCCCACTATCTGTCGCTGTGCGGCAGGAGGCCCAATCACTGACACCCACACAGCCATTTCCTGCACTTGAAAAAAAATCTGTTTCTCCCTTTGCAAATCAACAACTTTTACCTAGAAACTCTTCAGCAGTGAGTTCTGACTGATCTCGATCGCTGCCCGCTGCAGAAAATACACACTGTTTACCTGGGGAGGTGTGCACAGACTCCAACCGACAGCCTTCGGGGCTGTCTGATTTGCATCTGCCTGGAAGAAACCAATTCTCTCAACCCCAAACAGACACCTGCTGGTTACTCAATAGCTTGACAGACCTTTCTAGAAAAGACCTTTAGGCACAGAGAATTCGGTGCCAGAGCCCTGTGAGAGCCCCAAAGGGTGACATGATGGTCCCAAGGGTGTACTTTCTGGCTGGGCTCAGGAGAGAACTGAGGATTGCAGGTTGACAGTACGACACCAGATCTCTCTCCCGGGAACTTCAGCAAGGCTCCCAGGGAGAGGGTCCCCCTGCCATGACTACAGAGGGTGCCACCTAAATATGTGTTTTTATCGTATGTCAAACTTCAATCAGGTTAGAAAGAATAAAAAACAGTCACCCCAAAATGTGAACACTGTAGCCTCTAGTGCATGCAAAACACCATGCATGACTCAGGCCCGAACATGTGTTTGGTCCTGAACGAGCGGCAACGCTTAGCTTTGCCAGAGGGGCCCCTGGAGCCCTCTTTGTAGTTCAGCTAACCACACTCTGACTTTATTCATCGGCAAAAAGGTCTTGCTAGCCTGCAGCCTGGTAGGGAGAGAGGATCCCCAATAAACCCTGTGCACATACAGCCCATCCCCAGTCTCTCCCGGTTAAAGAAACCTACAGAAGGGGGATCCCAGTCCCGGCCCTGCGCCGGGGGTGATGCGCGTCACACATGTCACACTGTGGGTGACCACTGTGCCAGTACTCTACCCGCACAGGCACTTGCTCAGCCAGAGGTGGCCTGTGCTCAGGCAGGAAAACTGAGGCTCAGCAAGGCTAAGACTCTTGCCCCAAGCCCCTGAGGGAGATGAGCAGCAGGGCCAGAACACGAGCCCAGGGCTTCCCTCTAACACCTGTCCAGAAACACCTGCCTGATCCATCCAGCTCCCTGGGACCTAGTGGCACGGGCAGCTCAGCGGTCAAGGGGAACAGCATCAGATTTGCCTGTCCTGGCTTCACACATGGCACCAACTCCAGGTGCAGAGACCTGACAGGTGGGAGGGACTTCTGTGCCTCCTGGACGAGCCAGCCCCAGGTAGGAAGGCGGCGATCTCAGACCTGTGTCCTGTGCAGGGCAGTGCAGTTTGGGAAGAGCAGGCCTGTCACCTTGGCTTCGGTGAGTGCAGGTATGAAGGTGTGTTTGGTTCGGGAGAAAAACCACCATCACTGGGCAGTCTCGACTGCCCACTCTGCCTGCGTCCACAGGGCCACAGAGTCCCTGGAGCAGGGTGCCTGCCCCACCTCCTCCCCACAGAGCCATGCTGGGGTCGCCCCCATACCCCGCCCTGCATCAGGAAGGCCCTTGAGTGTGATCACACCCACACCGTGTTCCCAGGGAAAGGCAGCCACCCTCGTGTTGGTCATGTGGCCTCGCAAAGCAAGAAAGGGTCTGAGAAGGGCAGAAAAGTACATTCCGTTCTTTTACTTTGAACCTGTTGGATTCCACTTTTCTTTAAAAACAAAAACCAAACCCCCCCCCCCCCCAACACTCGGACATACCCTTGGCTGCCTCCCATCCTCGGCAACCCAGAGAATACGAGGGATGCCCAGTGTTTCCATAATAAATATTCCAAGCAGGGCTTCCCCTGCCACTCATCTGCCGACCTATCCTGCGGAACCCAGGTAACCTCCAGGCTGCGCCCGGTTTAGGCAGCTTTGCTCCATGCGGTGTGCAGTTGGGACTTAACTCCCTCAACCAGAAAAGCAGCAAGGGACAGACACCTTCCTCTGCATCGCCAAACTGTCAAACATTTGCCCTGAAATGCAGCTCATAAGAAAGTCAACTGCTGGGCTGATGTCGAGTTCTGCAGCTAGTGTTAGAGGCTAGTATGCAATCACAGCAAAATGCCAGCGGAAGCACTCAGACACAACCACCACAGGAATGTACCTACCACCGAGTAGCGTATACAGTGCCGAGCTTTTCTGTTCAGCCATCGCCTCTAGGTAAAGGAATCAGACAAGGCATTTAGGCCTCTAGGCAGATGCATCATGGCTGGTCACAGAGTAAACACTGCACGTGAGCTGACGGTTTTCCAGGGCACCTTGAACCTTACAGCGAGATTCTCATCACAGCTGTCTATGGGAGTGGGAGGCCTGGTGGGGGCAGCGGCAGGGGTGGGGGGGTAGGTCAGCAGGTCTAGGGCTGCCCTTGCTGCCACCTCGATGCATGATTTTGGGTGGCCCACGTGGCCTCTCTCACTTCCCTTTCCGCTCATGGTAAGTAAAGGGCGTCACGATGCCTGCCCTGACTTACTTCCAGGTCCTGGTAGGGTCCGGAGAGGTAACGGTTGAGTGAAAGCTCCCTACAGGTCTGTTGACGTGAACAGGCTATCTGGGGCACCTTACGGGCCAAGGCAGAGTGCAGGTGTGGCAGCCCAAGGCCACGAACAAAGGCAGCCTAAGACCTGGGGATACCGGCCCAGATGTCCCAAGGCACGGACAGCTCTCTAAAAAGCCTGAGCTCTGAAACCAGCTACGGGGGCTCACCAGGGGTCTCTAAGTCCATGGAACATGGGAAAAAGAAGCCAAGATGGGGGAAGCCAAAGGGGCAGGCTCACAGATGGAGACCCGAGGGAAGGAACAGTGAGGGCAAGTTCAATGCAGAGCCAGCACGGATTCAGGGAAGGGGAGGAGGTGGGGTGAGAGTCTCCAAAGAACCCTGAGAATGAAGCTCGCACTTGCCAGCAGGTAAGGGCAGCAGCCCCTCCCCGAGGTCCCGTAACTGCTGCAACGCTCTGCGGGTGTGCACCTGTGCAGTGCACACATCAGGGTGGATGCACGCGAACATGTGCCCCTGTGTGCATGTACACACGCCCATGTGTGCAAGCAGTATGTGAACACATGCACATGTGTACAAGTGTGTGTCTGCATGTATGTGAGAACTTGTACATGTATGTGCACTGGCTCCTATCTCTGAGGCGAGTGAGGAGGCTCGAGGCTATTCCATCAGGTTGTCGTCGAGGGTCCCCTGGGAGCTGCTCCCTCTGTCTAAGGCACACGCGGCCTCTCAGAGACGGGAGGGAATTCCTCTGTTGTTTTCGCTTTTCTTCTCTGTGTTATGGTAAATGCCTTTGATGTGTGGCTGACGGGAGTGATCTCTTTATGCATCTGTTTCTGCTCACGGCTCACAGAAAATCAGTTATAAACCCACCAGGCCCACGGGCAAACTTGCTCTGACACCTCATCCGCAAGCAGGGCAAACCGGGCTCTGCGAACAGCGTGCCCGTCCTCCTGAGAGAAAGCCTTGGCCCCGATGACAGGGAAGTAAGGCAGTTAAGTTATTAAGAATAACTTGTCCTCTGTTTGTCTCTACTGCCAAGGGCATCTCACGTAGGAAGTACGGGCAGCCTGGGAACAGGGACCACTTGTATCTACAGACTCAGGAAGCTGCAATGACGACACAAAGTGGAGCCTCCGGGGCAGCCTGAAGGGAAGGAGCAGGCTCAGGAGGGAAGGAGGAGCAGCAGGAGGCAGGACCAAGGGAGCGCCACAGTCTACAGACAGTGTGGGTGAGACTGCCTGAAGACCCAGAATGAAAGACGCGTGCTGGCCAGGGTGCTGAGGACCTTGGGGTGAGATGGGTAAAGGGACTGGGCAACCGCAGTGAGTCCCTCCGAGGCTTTCGAGTTGGTGCCTGGCCTGTGGGCCTATGATGACCACATAGAGGCCTCGCACATGACTTAAAAGTCTCCAGAATCATCAGAGGGAACCAGGACCAAGGCTGAGTGAAACGGCAGTGGCAGCACCAGCCACAGCCAGGCAAGGGGGGGTCTGCAGGAAACCCCTTGCTGGGAGCCACCTGCTGAGATGCCAGGGTGGGAGTGGAGGAGATCCAGCCTCCTCTGTCAGGCACAGCCAAGGAAGACCCCTTCACCCCTGATGCCCCATCCTGAGTCCTTAAGCAGTCTGGAGACACTAGATCGAGGGGGCAGGCTCAGCTGCTGTTTGTACCCTTGGGCCACCCTAAGTCAACTTGGGGAAAGCTCAGTGAGGTGAAGAGGCCAGAGGGACCACAGAGCTCCGACCACATGCTCAGCCAGGGGCTGTGTGGCATGTCTGCTGGCATTAAGGAGGGCCCTGAGCCCCAGGCCTTTGGGAGACCACCCTGGGCCCTGAACAGAGCCTGGCCCACAGGATGTGGTGGTAAGCATGCTCCAAGCACACACCATGAGCAGACCAAGGCGAATGGGCAGACGGGAGCCCCTCATGTTCCGTGTGCAAACCTCACAGCAAAGCTCTACTCTGGGCCCTCAGCCCCTCACTGTCCTATGACGGTGGGTGGGTGGGTGGGTGGTGGCGAGAGAAGAAAGCGTACTGACCGCTGGGCGGTTTAGGCCGTGGAGGAGCAGGTTTCTTCGGAGGCAGAGCGGGAGTGTCCTGTTTACTTTTAAAGGGGTCCTCGGAGAATCCTGCCCCTCCAAAGGAGGAGGTGAAAGGACCAGAAGGTGGGGGCTGTAAGAAAGGACACGAAAGAGAGGCAAAAATAACTGTTAACATGGAGCAGCGGATGTTCAACGAGCCAGCATGAGTACTAAGTGCCTGATGAGGCCCCCACCCTTGGGGTTGTGCAGCTCAGCCCCCACTAGGGCCTGGGGTCTCTCACAAGCCCTCACTTTGCTCCATCCTCAAAAGCTGGGGTCCCCTGGCCTGTGAGGGGAATGCCAGCAAGAACACAGAGCAGGTGAGAGCAGCCCTGTCCCCTGATGGCCTCACGTTATGAGAAGGTGCTTCCTGCAGCACACACCATTCTGCCTGCATGGGGACATCTTTCCTGACTCCAGGGTCCCCTGAGCCTCCTGCTCACCCCTCAGAGATATGCACCACTTTCACGTCCTTTATTCACTGACAGGCAGCTCCAGGTAAGGGTCAGAAGCACACCAGACCCTCTCTGTACCCCCAGGGGCCAGTGCCCACCTAGTGACTTGGGTCACAGCACGCAATTGAACACCTGGCCCACCCCCACTCCCATCAGCAGGGACAAGACTGCCCCTATGCGGCTCTTATTACCTCTGGCCTGGACCCTCCCCAGCCTCTGCCAAGTCTGCTCTCACCAGCAAACTGTTCCACTGTCTCAAACCCAAATTAGACCTTGTCTCCCCAGCAAAAGACCTGTGCATGGAAGATGGGCAGGTGGGCGAGTGGGAAAATGATAAGTAGAGATGACAGGTAGGTAGGTGTATTTAAATGAAGATGACAGGTAGGCAGGTAGATGGTAGTTAGGGTGACAGGTAGGCAGGTAGGTAGCTAGGAGAAATGACCGGTAGGTGAGTAGGCAGGTAGAGGAGCAGAGATAAGTACACGGGTAGGCAGGTAGCACTGCACTGTTCCAGCCCACAGGCAACCTCCAAGCACTCTTCATCCCATCCCTACCGCCTAATTCTCTGGCTTCATCCCTGCTGACGCCCTTCTGCCACTCCTCCCGAGACTCCCTGTCCCTGGGTCTCCTCGGGCCCCATCTCTGGGCCCCGTGCACTCAGGGAGCTTAGCCCACCCAGTTTGCCACTGGAACCCCTCTGCTTCGTTGGAGATTGGCTGGACCTCAGTGCCGCCCCCGGAGCTCCCCCCGTCACTCCTTCCTGCCAGCTGTGTCTGTAGATAGCCTCCATGCTGACAGGATTCCAGCCCCACCCCACCTGACTGGGTGGCCTGGAGGGCAAGCTTGAGCCCTCCTTTCTCTGGATCTGCTGCGAGTGAGCGCAGGTGATGGGGACAATGCCAGCTGGCCAAGCCCACCACAGCAGTGACCACTGAGTGTACCCCCACCTCGAGCGCCAGCACAGCACACCTCCACCAACGGGTGGGTGGCTGCTGACAAGCCGGCTTGTGTCTCATGACGGGCCCCCCAAAGGACAAGATCACTTTCTATGGGTGTGGGTACCACTTGCACTAAAATAGAAAATAACTAGAAAAAAGTAGAGCACGGAGATCTATAGCCATCATTTTACTTTCCGGTTTGTTACCCATGGTCAACTACAGTCTGAAAATATTAAATGCAAAATTCCAGAAATAAGCCACGTTTAAGTTTTAAGTCGTACACCCTCCGAGTAGTGTAAATCATCCGTCCGGCGGGCGCCTCCACACTCTAGATGCCCCCACAGGAAACCCTGGCTAGCCAGTGTCACTTAGTGGCTGTCTCGGTGGCCAGATCGACTGTCACTGCATCACGGCACTTGTGCTCAGGTCAACTTTATTTTACTTGACAATGGCCACAAAGCACAAGAGTAGTGATGCAGGCAATTTGGATGTGACCAGAGAAGCTGTGAAGTGCTCCCTTTATGTGAAAAGGTGTGTATTTATAGGAACAGACACACAATCTATAGGGTCCAGTGCTGTGACGGTTTCAGACATCCACCTGAAACCATGTCCTGTGGTAAGGACGGATTACTGCAGTAGAAACAAAAGGAATTAGTGGAAACAGGGAAAGTCACTGACATGTTCCTCAAAGAGCAAATGCAAGGAGTGGAGGGCAGAGCAGGGTGGGCTACACACAGCAGGAGATGGGGGCAACAAGGAGCACTTTTAATTCTCCCCCCAGGATGGCAGGCCCAGGGGCAGAAAACAAAGCGCACTGGTGGGACTGTCTCAGATAAGCTGGACCCAGCAAACCCCTGGAGGGGCAGGGAAAGGGCCTGCTTCCAGCCCCCGCGTGCCCTGCGGCTGCCCCTCCTGAGGGGCCATCACAGGAGCAAGGGCTCAGCCTCCTCTGTCTCTGGCACCTAGTCACAGCCCTGAGTCCCAGGCAGGGGAGAGGCTTCGGCACGCTCGGCGGACCCCACTGGACACCCTGCTCCCACCCCCAGCATTCTGACGCCGCCTGCGCAGGCAGCGCTGACTCTACGTTGACCTTCTCACACACCTCCCGACGACCTGGGGAGGGAGTCCTACTGCCCACACTTCTGTTTTATGCACAGGGTGACTGAGACACAGAGAGAAGACGCAGCCTGCCAGTCCACGGCACCTCGCTGGTGGAGTCAGGGTGGGAACCCAGGACGTCCGCCTCCCGGGGCTGGGCTCCTGGGCCCTGCCCTAGGCTGCTGGCGGTCTGCCCCCGCGGCAGGTCTCGGACCACATTCTGGGCAGGGTGTCCCTGTCCTCAGGCTTGTGAAGGAGACACACGTGGACACAGGCAAGAGGTAAAGCAAGCCAAGCGGTCAGTGGGTAGAAGGCCCGAGGAAGACAGGGATCTGCAACTCCCCCAGGTTCATTTCTCTCCCAAGACCACCCTAGTCCCAGGTGTGCGGGGCTGCCAGGGCTGAGGCAGGCACACTCCCTCCTCCACAGCTGCTGCTCCCCTCTCAGGCTCTATGGTCACTTGTTCTTTTAGATAAGAAAGTCAGGGAGTTTGTTGGCAATATCTGCTGCTCAAGTTTCTGCAATGTGTACCTGGACAGGCTACAGAACACGGTGTCGGGATGGAGTCTGGAAGCCCAGCCCTGCCACCTACTAACAGCCTCAGGGCCTCAGTCACCTCATCTGTGAAAATGACAATCATGATGGGCCTTAGCTCACAGGGCTGCAGCCAGAACACGACAAGGTCATGCGTCCATCACTTCAACAGGCCTCAGACAAAACTGGCACAAAAACAGCATGGTTATTAACATGCTAAAGATGGGGATGTGACTGAAATGCTTTCCGATGCCACAGAATCTGCAAATAGCCCATCAGCTCCTGACACTTGGCCGCTCCGTTATCCACATGGTCTTTCCCGGGGGTGGTGGCATGAGAGAACTAGGATGCAGTGGTGACCCGGAGCTTAGCTTTAGAACAGGTGGTTTAGGGTCTGTTGTCTGGGAAAGAACACTGGGGTAGGGGCAGAGGAGGCGGAGAGGGCACATTGGAACACGCCCCGGCCTGAGGCTCCCACACTCCCACCACACCTGAGTCAGGCGGGCAGGGGTCAGGACTGTTTCCCGAGCAGAGAGGCAGCATGACTCCACTCCTGGTCCCAAGTAATGGCAATGTCTCAGCTCTGGGGAAAGGGTGCCAAGGGACACCTAGAGCCCTCTGGACAGACCCCCATCTCTGCATGCAGAGCCCCCCAGCCCACTTGGCCCATGTGCCATGATGACTCTCCTAGCCGGAGCTGCCACTGGCCAGGCAGACTCTCCGCTCCTCCGCTTTACACACAGAGAGCCCGGCGGCTTGCTCCCACGTGAAAGGGTTCCAACCATAAATGCCTGGGACGCCCACGCCAGTGAATTGTATCACTTCCAACACCGAAAAGCCTGTGTCATTTCCGAATCCCAATTTTCACAACTTCAGGTTTCCCAAGAAGCTTCCTTCGGAACCCGACCATTCCTTCTCGGGCTGCGACTTCAGGGAAAGTCACTATCTTTAGAAGGTTTCAGTAAGCCAGCAGGGGCTCTCTGGGCCGACCTACAGTGAAGCTGCTCAAAAAAAGACAGGAAAGTTACTATGAGAAAAGCAGCTCTAAAAAGACGTATTTGGAAAAGAAAGAAAGAAAGAAGCCCTAAATAGAAATACCTAGTAAGAAAAGAAAGAAAGGAAAACTGGAAACAGGCTGACAACCAGCCAAGTATTTCACAGATGGCCTTTCTGCAGGAGAGAGGGGTGAAATAATTAAGCTGGGGTTTGTTTTTATTCTCAGATGTTCCCTGAAATCTATTTGGAGAATTTGTTTTGAAAGCAAGGCAACATAAGCTTGATACTGTCTAGAAAACTCTCCTTGGGTCTGGGGGCACTGAGCTAGGGAAGCAGCCCAGAGGGGCCCCCACAGGGATTGCCTGGAAGCACACCCCCTCCCCCCCTGCACCACCTTCCTGCAGCCACACAGAGGGTGAGCAACCCTGCTCACATGGGGAAAAGCTGGCAATGTAAAAAAAAACAAGAAGCCAAAAAAAAAAAAAAAAAAACACCCACCACCTCTTGTCACTTTACTTTCGTTTCCCTCAGCATTTTATTTATATACATGATGTTCTTGAAAAACAGAAAGAGAACCAAAAGGGAAACACAGACCTACAAGGTTAGGGCTTGGTATTTGGAAGGACCAGTGGCACGAGATCAGGAGCGGATGGGATCGTGGAAACAAAACAATGGGGCACTGCAGACAGATTTTCCATGGCCCCGTCCAACTCCGTCCCACAGAGTGCTGCCAACAGGAAGGGGCGCTGGCTGTGGAGTCGTCAGTGCACGTGTGTGTGCAGCCTGACAGGGACACAGGAACAGGGAGCAGGCAACCGGGCTGTTGAAAGGGAAAGTGCTACTGCAGGTTCGAATGGGAACGGGAAGAAAAACCGAAGGACCCAGGCTCGGAACTGCCTGGCTCTAGGGTCTTTGCAGAGTCTGCCTGGAGGAGGGCAGGGTGGCAGTGCCTGCCATCGGGACCCCAGGCTGGCCGTCCTGCCTTGGCCCTCAGAGTCCGCATAGCCTCTGCACAGACACTTCTTGAAACAGCCTTGCCCCTTGTGCACTCATCCTTGCCCTTCAGACCGCTGCTAGCTCTCACTCCCTCTGCCTCTGGGGCACGGCTCCTGCGGAGATGACCCACCAGACAGCTTGAGAATCCAGCGCAAACCCGTCCTTGGGAATGGCTGCCACCATGTGGCAGGTTTTCTGATTTCAGGAGATGCTTTCCCATCCCCTAAACCGGGACAGATGCTGAGGGCACACAGCCCCACTCAAGGAGTGCAGGCGCATGTCACAGCCGCTAGGCAACAGGCAAATGTGAGGAACAAGCACCTGGTGCCTTTTGGCCAATCCCAGACAACACCCCAACCGTCGGGGTCGGGGTCACAATGTTTCCGTAAGAGGAAGGGAGGGCCACTCCCTCCAGGCACTGGGAGAAAAAAGGCTGCAACGCCAGCACCTCTGGGCCGCCAGCACCTCTGGGCCCCCTCCGGGAGTGGCCGATGGGCACATGGCTCTGCCTCTTCCAGAAGCTGGATTTGCTACGTTGACAGTTAGGCTCGCGCGCTTCTTTGAAAACCTAAACAGAATCTCAAATGCTTCTCGGAAGCTACATACCACAATCACACATTGCTAACCACAAGTGCTCAGCGCTCAGACAATGTGTGCCCTAGGGCTGAATGAACATGGAGCGAGCAAGCAGGACGCCCCAGGGAGCTGGCATGGTGGGGGTACCAACCGGTGGGGATGAGCAGGGTGCTCCTTGCTGTGGCTGCACGGCTCCCACATCCTCCAGGGGCTCCCTCCCCAGCCCCTTTGCACCACCTAGCTGTGAGCCTGCCCCAACTAGGAAGTAAGATCCAATGAGAATGTATTCTGCTTGTGGCCATCTCCTGACCCAGGGATCAATGGTACCTGGGCAGGAGCAGGAGGAATGAATGCAGAAAGCAGGGTTCTACTGCTCTGTGGCCATAGGCTGTATTGCATGAGGCTTTCTCTTTGAGAGACCCACTCCCCTACGTGCCTGGGGGACTGCCAAGGAGAATACAAATGGGTGACCAAAACGGTGTTCAAGGCCAAAAGCCAAGACAGAGCAAGCCTAACACTTCCTTAATTCTTATCAAAGAAACACATGCCCATAATTAAAACCAAGGGACTTTCTAAGTGTTATAAAAATAACAGAAGACCCTCAGCCTGTTGCCTTTCCCATTTGTTAAGGCCCTTGTTTTTGACTTCCTAGCAGTTTCTTCTGGAATTTACTTCATTAATCATGGGCTTCTACTGTTAGTTCTGAATCTGTCCATTCTGAACATAATCTACTGATTGCTTGTGACGATAAAAGATGCAGCTCTAACCACACCTCTCCCCCATGCCCCTTTCGGCAGCACCCTGACGCTGTCTAGGTGCGGCCATAGTTAGCACACCCAGAACTGCAGATTACAACTGCCCAGCCTGACAATGGCACGAATGTCATCTTTCTTGAACAGTTTACTTTTTACATGTGGATTTATTCACTGAGTTCTCACTTCCCAAACCCTCTGGGGTTCTGTCCAAAGGCAGCTCCAAACACTCAGCCCACTTCCTCCAGATCCCTCCCGACGGCCAGCCTGAGGCCCCAGGTTGAGGGCGCGGGCAGTTTAGCTCCGAGGAAGGGAAATGGGTCTGACCACAGTCACAGGCACTTTCTAGACCCTGTCCGCTGACTCACAGCCTCGCGTGAGGGCGCATTTCAGAGTTTGACAGGTACAAAGGAAGTACACATGCGCATCAACAACTCTGCCTGGCAGCCACGACAAGACCGCAACAAGAGGCACGAGGACCCCGGCAGAGGCAGGGTGCTCCACGGGGGGCTTTACCTTGGACATCAGGCTGAAGTCAGCAAAGCCCTCAGCACTATTGAAGGACCCACTTCCGAAGGGGTCTAAAGTTCCAAAGGGACCTGCAAGCATCACCAACAGAGGCAGAGTTACCGGACATCCCAGAACACGCCTCCTGGGGTCAAGGGGAAGTGTTGACTCTCGCTACTCAACAGCTCAGGAAGCAAGAGATTCAGGAGGTCACCTTTGTCTGCTGGGGTCATGCATCTGGACGGGGTGGTGCCTGCGGCCCCACTGGTTCGGGAGGGAGCAGGAGGGAGAAGAGGGCCACTAGACAGTACCCACCACCCGCAGGACTGACGTGGGAGTTCGCCTGTAGGTAGAGGTTTTTGCTGAGCTTTCTCTTCGGTGGGGTGATGTGCCTGGACTAAACCCCATGTCCACCTATAACAAATTCTATAACCAATAAGCAAACTGCCAGGCCAGGCACCAGGACCAGGTGCGGCCTGTTCCCAAAAGCAAGGGGGAGTCTGCAAATGCTCCCCTCCCTTGAGGCACAAGCCAGTACCCTTGATCAAACTTTGCACACTTTTACAAAAAAAATTCCAAAGTACAAACCAAAGATTTATACAGAGGAATGAGTAAAGAACTAATAATATTGGTGTTACTACTGAATTAATTCCTACTGCTAAGCTTCCTTTCCAGAGAGATGCCAGCACTTACTTGGGAAGATGAGCAGCTGGGGGGATTCTGGTTGAACTGCCTCAGGCAAGGGTCTGGGTATCACTGACTAATGACATAAATGCTGAGGACACACCAATTTTGGAAATGAAATCATTAACTGGGTGGGCTCCTTCCACTGCCTGAGGAAGAGTCAGAAGGAAAATAAGCCATCAGTCTCACCTGATCCTTTTGAGGAGACACTGGAGGATGAAAAGGGGTCACTGGATTCAAAGGGGTCGAGCTGAGTGAAAGGAGAGAGGAAAGAGTGAAAAGCAGTTTGTTTGTTGCACTGCCCATTCATTCCAATTTTCCTGATGTCTACACACACTGTATCTGGTGCTGGGTCTTGAGGAAGATAAAACCATTAAAACTAAACCCTGGCAAGGTAAAACCCCAACAGACTGGCCCCCTCCTGCAGGTAACACCTGTTAACTCTGAACAAAATAAACGACAACCTGAAGGCTCAGGAACATGAACCAAAGCAGTAAGGCTTTGGAGGAAAATTAAAATGTGGCAGAAAAAAATAGTACAGTTGACCCTTGCACAATGTGTTAGGGGCACTGACCCTCACCCCACACACACACAGTTGAAAATCACTGTGAATACAATCTACTTTCCACATATGCCAATTCTGACCATAGTTGACCCACAAACAATTTATAAATGAAATAGGTGGACCCACATACTGTATAAGGTTGAATTTTGCATTTTGACAGCTATAGTCTGAAGGTATAGGGAGGCTAAGACTTCAATAAAAAAAATACAGTCATCTTTCTGGCCTGAAGACCAGGGGGATGAAGGCCTAGGGACTACCACACCCATGGAGAAGGGGCAGCGATCCAGGGAGGAAAGAAAGAGCATGGAAGCCCCAGATTCCACGGCCAGCTCTGCCCAAGTCTCAGGCTCACCCCTGCAGTCAGAGCAGTCCACAGCTGAGGCCAGAGGGAAGAAACCACCAGTAAGAGAGGGGGGTTCAAAGTGTGAGCCTCACTGAATTAATGGCCTAGTGAAACAAAACCACCCGGGCTCTTCGGGGGATGTAGCAGAGTCCAGGGTCCACCACAGGGCACCCTGGTACACAGGAAATGCTTCCAAATGATCCAACATACAAACCACAGGGCACCCCTGGTACACAGGAAACGCTTCCAAACGACTCAACATACAAGAACCGGAAAAATGTAGCCAGTTCTCAAGGGAACAAACACCCAATAGAGTCAATCCCAAGACGATCCAGAGGTCGGAATTCTCGGACGACGACAACTTTAAAGCGGTAATAACTGTGCTCAATGAGATAAAGAAAAATATGCTCGAATAAAAAGATACGGAGATCTTGGCAGAGACACAGAGGCTCTACAAGAGAAACAAATGAAAATCCTAAAACTGAAAAGTTTAACATCTGAAATAACTTCACTAGGTTGGCTGAACAACAAATGGCAGAGAAAAAAGTGAGTAAAGTTGAAGACACATCAATACAAATTCCCAATCTGAAGGAAAAAGAAAAAAATGACAAGAACACAGGGCTTTAAGACCTTGTGGGAACATTAGCAAAAGGTCTTAATGTGTAACCATAACCCCGCAAAGAAAGAAAAGACAGACAACAGGGTATAAAAAGAAAATATTCAAAGAAATAATGGCTGAAAACTTGCTAAATTTGGAGAAAGACGTAATTTATAGACACAAAAACCTCAGCAAACCCCAGACAGCATAGTAC
Organism: Tonatia bakeri; assembly: GCA_004024845.1. Classification (NCBI taxonomy): domain Eukaryota; kingdom Metazoa; phylum Chordata; class Mammalia; order Chiroptera; family Phyllostomidae; genus Tonatia; species Tonatia bakeri. Next base: position 29,778 of record PVIA01004366.1, read on the forward strand.
AAAGAAAACCACATCCAGAGACTTCCTGGTCAAACTAACGGAAAGCAGAGATAAAAAGGCTCTTCCAAGCAGCGCCGAGGGGACCACGGCCAGGAACACTGAGGATGCGTCGCCAGAGACAGTGAGGGCCGGGAGGCCGAGAACAATGTCCAGAGAGTGCCGAAAGGAAAAACTACCACCAGGCCGGACACGAGGAGCCTCCCAGAACGTCAGCAGAGCAGAACAGTGGTACCAGAAATGCCAGGGAAGTCCTTCCCGCTACAGGAAAATGAAAATGGAGGAAAAATCAGATTTTGAGAAAGGAATGAAGAGTGTTAAAGATGGTAAATCTATAAGTTTAAAAAAAAAAAAAGAACACTTTCCTCCTCTTTAATGAACTTTAAATACAATGGATTAAAAGAAAAGTTGCAACACTGCCTTACGGAGTTGATAACACGCAGACGCTTTCCACTCACAGGACAGCTGTGAGGGCGCTGCTCGTTGAGGGCAGGCGGACAGATGAACCTCACGGTTCCAAGTTCCCACATTTTACATTAACTATAATATTAACTTCAAGTAGCCTATGAAAAAATTAAGAGCGTATATTGTTAATTCCTAAAACAATTTTTTAAAAAATAATGAAAAGAGGTATAATTAAAAGGTCAATAAGTACAAGAATATTAAATTTTAGAAGATATTCAAATAATCCAAAAGAAGGTAGGAAAGGGAGAACAGAGGCACAAAACAAAGAGGATTCAAAGCAGCAAATGATAAAATACTAGATTAAATCCAACCACATCAATAATCACATTAAATGTTAAGGGATTACACATTCCATTTAGAAGGCGGAGATTTTCGGGCTGGAGAGAAAAGCAAGTCCCAACTACATGGTGACCTCGAAAGGTGCCCTTCGTATATAACGAACTCCAAGTAAGCGGAAGGTGAGTGAGGGCGAAACACACCTGGTGCAGAGAGTGAGCAAAGGAGGGTGAAGTGGCGACTTTAAATATGTGTTAAAGCAGATTTCAAGACAAAGGTATAACCAGAGGGAAAAAAGAAATCCTTTATAATGATAAAAAGGCCACTGCGTCAGACAACAATCATGCATGTACAGGCACCTGACAAAGCCTCAAAATATAAGAAGGAAAAAATATACACACACACACACATAACCTGAACAACACCATCAACCGCTTGACCTAACTGGCCTTTACACCACGACACCCAGCACCCGCGGACACTCTCCCAGCTGCACGCAGTATGTTCACCAAGGCCAGAAAACACGTCTCCCTGAATTTAAAAGAACTGAAAACACACAAATATGTCCTCTAGTAACAAACAGGTACTAATTAGAAGTCAATGTTATAAGATACCTAATGAAAACAAGCCAAGTGTCTGGAAACAAAACAATGTACCAAAAACAACCCATGGTTCAACAGAGAAGTCACCAGGGAAACCAGAAAATGTCTCACACTGAAAATCAATGAAGATTCAACCTGTCATGACTCGCGGATGCAAGCTGCAGCAGTGCTGAGATGTGCAGCTTTAGGTGCGTGAGAAAAGCTCTAAAATCAGTGCCTGGATGGATCGTAAGATGTCAGAAATAGAAAAGCACAGTAGGAAGAGAGTAATAAAGAGCAAAAACCAGGGACACAGAAAACAAACAGAACACTAACGAAGCCAAAACCCAGCGTGTGGAAAGGGAACAAAGCTGAGTGGAAAGGAGGTGCCGTGAGAGGCCCTACGGACAGACACGTGACAGGTGACCCCAGCCGTCAGGGGCATCAGGGGCGCACGAGGTGGGCACAGAGAGGCGGCCTAGAACACTAAGGGAGGCTACAAGCCACCCTCATGTAGTCACGAAAATTCTCTCCTCAACAACAAAAAGTCACTTTGGCTTTTTAAGTCCTGGCTGACATCAATTTAACACAGTCTGTTGGACCTAATGTTGTGCAACACATGGGTTATTAGATGCGGGGGGTGGGCACACGTTTGCCACACACATAAGTGTAGGCGGGCCGCAGGTCTGGACATTCCTCTGGCCGTGACGGGGACCCACTGGGGCAGTCTGACCCCAGCGTCACTACCAGTGCTGTGCACTAGGAAGACAGCAGAGGGGCCATGTGCAGACCGGGGTGGAGTGTGGACATGTGGCACTTCGGCCCGCTCTGGCTTTGGGGGGGCAGAGCAGCAGTGGGGCAGGGGCAGAGCAGAGATCCCTCCCTGCAGGCGCCTGAGCCTAAAGGGGCAGGGAAAGGGGCAGACGAATGCGTGCGGTTGGAGACCCAGCTGCCCGACTAGGACTCCCTCAACCAGTGATGTGACAGCCTGCTTCACAGGACGGTCCCCGCAGGGACCCACAGGGACAGGAACGAGAGCTGGCCCATGACAGAACTACTAGAGAACTGCCCGCCTCACACAGCCCAGTCGTCAGGCTGAGCGAGCACAGTTCAGACGATGGAGTCCTGACTCGACCCGCGGAGGACAAGGACGGGCTGCCTTTGCACACGCGCAGTGCACACACAGGCTGCCCCTCCGCCTTCCTGTGCCACTCACCTTTGAAGATAAGGAAGGGTTTTTCGTGAATGGGTCTGAGGTAAACGGGTCATTCTTTGTCTGTTTCTTAAAGAAGTCATCGGGGGCAGAGCCACTGAACGGGTCACTTTCTTTGAAGGGATCTCCTCCAAATGGATCTAGAAAGTGTTTGGAAAGTGGGGAAAAGAATGCACCATGAATAAAATATTTAGTGAAAGAAGCTAAATATGAAAGAACACAAAACTGACTGATGCCATTCGGGTGAAATTCTAGAAAAGCTACAAACCACAGTGACAGAGCAGGTCAGTGGCTGACAGGGACCTGGGGGCTGGAGGTGGTGGCAGCAGGGAGCCTTGCGGGACGACGAAAACATTCGTCCTCCCACGTGACTGTGCTCTCTCGTCCAAACTCATCTCGTGACACACTTCCAACTGCTGGATTTTGTTGTGTGTAAGTTACACCTCTCAATAAAGCCGACTTTTGAAGCAATAAAAATAAACCACGTGGGCAAATCCACAGAAACAGAAAAGCAGATCAGTGGTTGCCAGGGCCTAGGGGAGAGAGCATGGGAGCGGCTGCCAGTGGGGGAAAGGCCGTCACCCTTGTGGGGTGACGGCAGTGTCTGGAAACTAGACAGCTGCGGCAGCTGTAGAACGCTGGGAATGTACTAAATGCCAGGGAATTGTTCACTTCAAAATTGTTAATTCTGTGGTATGTGAATTTTACCTCAGTAAAAAAAATAAAGAAAAAAAATAGGCAGCATGATCCCAACACCACGGCCACCATGTGTCCATTCCCCTCAAACGTGGGGAGCGGGCACAGTGACTGGAGAGGGGGGAAGCCACCGGCACCAGGAGGGAACCGGACACTAGGCCTTTGTGCGATGCGAACGGGCGTCCTTCCGACACGTTGCAGCTGCTCCTGGAGTGTGTGGACAGAAGTCCCACCGTGTGCAGGCACTACACAGGACTCCTGGAAGCTGCCACAGGTGACCGAGTTGCTGTGTGCATGACCTGGCTACCGGGAGCTCCTTTCCTACTTCTACTGGGAGACTGGCAACAGGGGCACCCAACTGCGAAAGAGAGGGACAGTCACTGAGTTTCCTTGAGAAAGGAAGCTCCCTGCTGCCATGTGGCGGGGGCCCTGGTGGAGGAGACTGGAACGGGTCTTCCATTGCCCTCGACCTGCACTCGAACAGGACTATTCTGAGGACAGGTCCATGAAACATGTCCTTTGATGGAGGGCTTTTACCTGTGGAAGCTGTCTGCTGCTCTGCAAAGGGGTCGCTCTGGAACGGGTCACCTACATTAGAGGAAAGAGGAACACTTAGCTCTGTGGTAAAAATGACCCTGGGGTATCAAACTGGGAGAGCAGGGAAGGCCACTGGCTGAGGCAGTCTTCCATAGCAAGGACATTTAACATGGAATGAAACATATTTTTGGCTGCTCAAAACGGGCCCAAGTCAGAGAAAACATACAAGGCAGGGTTCACTCTTCTTCCATGCCACATGTCACTCCTGCATCTCGTGCTCCCTCCCCAAACCCCCCTGGCCACAAGAACAGGGGGCTGGGCGGCCCCAGCCCTCAGCCACATCGTCTGCCCCGGCAGCCGTGGTGACCTTGGCACAGCTGAGCCTCAGGAGCTGCCTGGTTCACCCTGGGATCTAAGGTGCTCCCCTCCAAATGTGAAATTGGAACGGCTCCCATTGCCACTCCCTGCCTTGGCATTTTTCTCAGAAATATACAGATAGCCTTCCTGGAAATACTGTTTTGCTCTTAAAAAAAAAAAAAGAAGAAGAAGAAGAAGAAACTCAGAAAATCTTGTTTCTAGAAATTCTTTGTTATTTTTTCACTCATATGTGGCCCTGGATAAAGCCACCAGTCAAGACTGTAGGTTCCGTGGCGACCTTTGTCATTCAGTAGGTCGCCTTGTAACCCTTACTGCATCTGATGGTCTCGCCGGCCCTTCCTCCCAGCAGGTGAGGAAGAGTGTGCCACCCGCTGGTGGAGGGGCCTGAAGTGCGGAGGGAGGGCCTAGGGGCCGAGCAGCCAGAGCTCCTCCGGCCACACCCCAGTGTCTCAGCTCTTCGGTCAGCTGGGGGAGAGGCAAACTCCAAAGGCCCATGAGGCTCAGAGAATTCCTTTCCTCCTCCATTTCAGAGGGTGATACCTCCCAACTATTCTAGCCCCTGAACAACCCTAAATGGCACAAACGCAACAGCCTACCAGTGAGAGAGTGGGAGCCAAGTGAGATACCTTTGAAGGGATCAGCTCCTTTAAATGGGTCGGATTTGAAGGGGTCTTCTGCCTGGAAAGGATCCGGATGCAATTCTTGGGCGTTGTTGCTAAATAACAAGGCTTTATTTTTGAAAGGATCATCCTAAAATTTTGTGAAGAGATAGGACAGGGATTTTATTATTTCAGATTTAAAGTGAAGTACAGAACTCCATACCTAACTCATAATTTTTCTTTAAGTGCCATGATCCTAAAGAGAATTCCTTAAAAAATCATTGAAGAAAGACTTTAGTTAATAACATTGTATTGACAGTGATTTATTCATGGTGACAGAGGCACCACATAAGATGTTAACGGGGAGCTGATGACGGGGTATATGGGAACTCTGTGTCACCCTGGCAGTCAGTCCGTGAGTCTAACCCTCTTCTAAAACAAGTTTATTTAAAAATCACTGAGTGGAAGCAAACCGAGCATCTACGGATGGATGAATGAACAAACAAAATGTGGTATATGCATGCAATAGAATATTATTTAACCATAAAAACGAAAAAAATTCTGACACCTGCTACAACATGGATGAACCTTGAGTTTATTACACTGAGTGAAATAAACCGGTCACAAAAGAACATACATTGTGTGATTCCACTTACGTGAGGTCCCTACATTAGTCAGATACAGTGACAGAAAGGAGATGGTGGGTGCCAGGGGCTGGGGAGGGGGGACGGGGAGTGAGTGAGTGAGGGGGACAGGGTTTCAGTGTGGGAAGATGAGGAAGCTCTGGAGACAGAGGGTGGTGACGGCTGCACAACAGTGCGGATGTGCTGAATGCCCTGAACTGTGCACTTAAAAATGGTGAAATGGTAAATTTTCTTATGTGCATTTTACCACAATTAGAATTTTTTTAAAAAAAACCACTGAGACAGAAAAAAAGTCATATTTTTTGAAATCTCAAAAAGAAAATACAGTAGGCCACCCAACTGCAGCATGGGACTCTTCAAAGGTGTGACCTCCCTCAGTAACCTTGACCTCAGAGAGTGTGCGGGGCATTTTAAAACATGCTATTTCCACACCAAGAAACATGCTGGCTGTTTGCGTGCCGGGAGGAAGTGAGTGCTTATGCAGTTAGAGCTACTAGAGCGTATACACCACTTTGCATTTTTTTTTAAGTGCTTATTTCTAGAAACAACAAGCATATTTAAATCAGAAGAAAAAAATTTGCTTTTGAAGAGTACATGTTTATAGTGGAAATGGCCTGAAAGGAGGGGTGTTTGCAATGTACATGGGAACAGTGCACTTGGTTCAGAAATACTGAGTGTATTTGGGCTAATAGAGCCACATTTGCGGTGAAAACACAAAGGCTTCACTGTGATATTAAAAAGCACAACGTCCTGCTCGATTCTGGTGAATGTGTGGGCGTCCACGGGGCTGGCACATGGATCCATTAGTCCAACCAGCCAGCACCAAATAAAGGGGCTGGAGCTTGGGTCAAAATACACACAGTGGTTACAGGGAAATGACATCAGAGCTGCCAAAGAAAAATTCCTGACAAGGCTTCCCACCACGTGGGACAGTCCACCTGTGGCTGGGGGGCAGGGGTGGGGAGCATGGCGCGTGGTGGCAGCAGGTGACGGGTCTCAGAGGCGCCGGACTAACAGGAGAGGAAGTCAAGGGCTTTGGAAAAACAAACCAACACCCCTGGCCTCTGAAGAATATGAAGCAATTTTTCTTACCTGGGAAAGATTATCTGGAGCCTCCTGCCAGGAGTGGGGAAACCTTCCCAAGGTGGGGAAGCCATGCCAGGTTCTTAGATAAGCACAGAGGTCTGCAAGCACCGCGTCTGGTGGCAGAGCGCGGTGCAGTGAGGACACTGTGATGCCAACGACCACAAGATGGGTGCCCAGTGAGCACCCAGTGGAGCTCTCAGACACAGAAAACATGATGGAATCTCAATCTAAGGAAGCCAGGCACCCAGGAGCAAAATAAGCCTCTTGAACTGCACTGTGGGGCAGAGTACCTGCTGCAGAAGGATCAAGAAGGACGACGACATGGAGGAAGCAGGGCGTGAAGAGTAACAGCTTAGCCTCAGAACAGAAGCATCTATTTTTAATTGGCACTGGTTTACAAGCTGGTTGGGTTTCTTTGTTTTGTTTTGAAATGTTCCCCCTCATCACTTGGAAGGCTGCCAAATAGCAGTGGACAATGGCAGAGAAAAAACAGTTCTAGGGGCTCGGGCTGTGAGCACCCTGAACTGAAAGTTGGGTCTGCACTCTCTGTCTTGGGAGCGATGATTTCCCTGAGGCAGCCACTGCTCTCTCCCCTTCAAAGAAGCCTCAGAAGACCCCAGCAGGATTCATGCGCTTAGGGTAACCACAAGGGGTTTGGAGTCCATTTCACAGATTCACAGCAAAAAACTAGACTTCTCCTGGTACAGAGATGCTATAACCTCCCCCATCCACAAGAACTGAGCCATCTGCCAACTTGGGAGATGTGAGTGCAGCAGAACAGCACAGGGTGAGTGACAAATCCCTTGGCGGAAGTAAAATATCTTCAAGTCATAAGTTCAGCGACCAGTCTCAAGCTTTGTACTTTGTGGGAAACAGACACGACAACTGTGAACGGGTACAGAGGGGTCTGTGGCAGCCCTTCCCTTCACAAGGAGCCGGGCCGCAGGGCGCGGCAGTGGATGAGCTCTCCGAAAAGGTCCTGACGGGCAGCGTCTGCCAAATTCCCACGGTGCAAATACTCACACTGTGGTCAATTTCAAGTTACCAAAAGCTGAACAACTAGCTTACGAAGTTCCTACCTGTGATCAGTTCTGGAATGTCAGGAACACTGGCTCCCGTGCGCTGTTGGGAGTGGATGTGACAGACAACCCAGTCTTTTGGGGTGAATTCTCGGCAAGGCTGACATCTAGGATGACATATAACCTACTCCCTACTAGATGGGTTAGTTGGGTATTGGCATCAAGGGCAAGAGGCCAGTATACTCATCATCTGATGAGAGAAAAGACATAATAATGGCTTTAAGAATCCTGTGTCTCTTGGACGACGTAACATGGTGTGAACATAACACTAGATTTAGCCATTTCAGTCGAAGTGCCCAGGCTCAAAGTCGTCGATGTGGCTCTGTGGTCACACTCATCCCAGGACTCAGCCCCTCCCCTGCACCCTCCTGAAAGAACAAAGAGCCCTGTCTCCTCTGGAGCAGTCTTGAAATGTTCAGGAGGAAATAAAAAGCCCTCTTCAAAGTGTTTATTAAGAAATGGAAACAAACCAAAAAATGCTTTAAAATCTGTATTTGTACAAGATAAACACAGTTTTTCTTTCGGACACCAGCTGCAAGTTTCTGTGTGACACATCCGACCCCAGCGTGCCCAGATGAGCGGCCTGCCACGCAAACACCGCTCCGCCTAGCAGGACACCGACACAGAAGACAAAAACCCTTGGGGAGCGGGGAGAAACCACTGGCCACTTGCAAAATCGCCACTTCACTGCCAACTTTTATCCAAGGAAACCGATTTTATCAAAACCTGCCAGCGGGTTTAAGGGCAAGGTGTTCCCTGAACTAGGACAGAACCAGACAAGCTGAAAGCCTTGAGGGGACCAGTGACAAGGGGGTAAGTTAGAGCCGGGCCTTGAAAGAGGGAGCCAGACACCACCCAGACAGCACTGGGAAATTCTGCCTCAGGCAGTTCATGAAAAGAATGTTCAGAGTCTATGGAAAAGCTGACGTGGGCCCAAGAGCGAACAGGGAAGGGTCACCCGTTCACAATTCCACAAGAACGAGGAATCTGAGCGGCTGAGGAGAGACGGCAGGAGACAGGTGAGAACACCACCAGCACATCCTAAGCAATGTGGGGAAGGAGGCTCAGCTGCCCCCAAATTCTTGGGACTGAGTACTTGGCTACTGAGAAAAGAAACATGTCAGGAATGAACGCAAAAAGCGAGCCCTGAGAGAGAGAGAGACGGGCTATATTATTACGAGGAGGAAAGGAATCCAGGAAGCAAACAGGGCCGGGAGCAGAAGGAGGACACGGAGGGGAGCCCAGGAAGACAGGGTGCAAGCTGTAGGGCGAGCTGCTAAGGGCTTTGGGAGCAAAGAACACCAAATCCGTCAAGACCAACCACATCCCACCGGCGCCCTCAAGAGCACAGAGATGCTTTCCTCACCCAGACTATGGTGGAAACAACACACACCAGGGCTCAGGGCTACAGAGACAGACTCTGGGAACAGGGAGAGGTGACAATCTGAAGAAAAAGTAACACCTGCTGGATGCCAGCAGCCTGAGAGCCCACAGCAACCTATGAGGTCAACAGCCCCTCAGACCATGATCAGGGCCCCCAGGGTCATGAGGTTTGGGCTCAAACATAGCCAAACATAACCAAAATTTCCAGACAAAGGCCAATTCCCAGGTGAGATGGTCATGTCCCAGGAGGGCTGTCATTTTCTTGATCTTTATCAATACATTTGATTTTCAAGGTGCTCCTTGGGGAAACACGCACACACAGACTCCCTCAGCCCCTCCATCAGTAGGATGTGGGTTTCACAGTTGGGAGACTAGTCCAAGTTTGGTTAGGTTTGGGAAGCCTTCCACATTTGGATGGTTGGCCCACGGAGATGGAAGTCTTTAAAAAGTGGTTTTACAGAGAATTTGGGCCTATCTCAGGCTTTGTCCTGGATGGAGCAGGGCCACGAATGCTGGGCTCCAGGGCTGGTGGGGACTCTCAAAGCAGCAGTGAAAATGAGAAACACCCTGCACTTGGATAGAACGAGGCTGGCAAGTGCAGGACCGAGTGGGAGGGGCATCCTCAGAGCCCAGGGTGGGACCTAATCCCAGGACTAGAATACATTTATTCAACCTTTACCATGGTTCCAAAACCGCCCCTCTCTGTCAAGGAGACACCCTCGCTCAGGTCGGCTAAGTTGGTCAGGCTGGTGCCGTGGGCCCCATCGAGTGCCTCCTCGTACTGCTCCAGGCTCCTGTGGGCTTCCTGCTGGCTCTCGTGCAGCTGGGCAAGCTTGCTCCTTGCCTGCACAACACACACATCACTCGAATCAGACGAGGGTTAAGAAAAAAGTCTCGAGCAAGACATTTTTGTCTCCCACCACCCAACCCTGGGTGATTTACTTGGGTAACCCACCTAAGTTACCCATCTAAGGAGTAGGTGACCCATGTCATCATGTTTACGAGACAAGTCCCTTCTCAGGACCCCAGGAGACCTCTCTGTGTCCTGCAGCCCAAGAGAGGCATGAGTTCAAACAAACATTTGTTGATTCTGAACAAAATAAAACTGGACAAAACCCAGACTCACAATATGTTCAGAGTGATATCTGACAGTCATTCTCTTTCACAGGGTTTTAATTACCCCATTTGCTTTTCCTCGTCCTGGAGAAAGCATGTGAGGCCCAAGAAAGGAAGACAATCTATGAGGGCAGACAGACCCAGGTGTGTACTTTAAACGTCTCGTACACACGAAGTGACCTCAGGCTGGGGACCTAACCTCTCTGTTCCCTCTTCTCCAAAGTGGACCATTGAAAATGATGGGTAAGACAGAGTCCAACAGGGTGGGCATTACTGTTACCGTCACCATCATTACCATTAACGACATACACTTAAGTCTTAGTTCCTATCTGGATTTTACAAATTCTAAAAAGATTTAAGAAATTCTATAGATGTTAACAATAAAGCACAATCTGGATATTAACCCCCGCCCCGTACCTGTTTGTGATCAACTTTTGTCTGTAAACTAGCAAAGAGAACAAAGAGTTCTATTCAGTCAAGAAAGGAAGCACTAACAGTTGTTTTGATATTGCCAAGGGCACGTGTTACCCCCACTCTGTGGGTGGGGCACCCAAGGACCAGCAGGGAGTCCTAATGCTGTCACAAATAGGGGAGTAGGAAAAGAGCTCTCCTGCTGGTAGGCAGCGCAGCAGGTCAATGACCTTCGCACCAGTGCAGGATGAAGAGGGGCTGCCCAGGCAGCTTGAAGAATTGGACTAGGGCCCTGCATTTGGTAATGCTCATTACTGGGTGGGGCCTCCTTGATCAAACAGTCTTCCAATTGCATGGGGACAGAAAGGCTCTGAACCTCACCCTCTTGCTTGTGTGAGGACCAGGCTGGCAAGATCATTTCCCGAACCCAAGGCTCTCTCCTGGTGAGCCACTCATTTAACTTAATGCCCTGCACCCTGGCCCTGCCCACTCCCTGAAAATGAGGTGCGCTAGGGCAGGGAAGAGAAAAAACAGTGAGGCCAAAATCAATGTGATGTGGGAACACATGCTGGGGGGCCTCAGAGCTTAACTTCCAGGTCAATAGGATAGTGTCCAAGAATACCTCACTCAAGAGAGAAGAGTAAGAGCAAAGGGAACAAGAAGCCTCAGGACAGCTTCACCCACCCGTCCCACATCAACAGGAGAGCTTGCAGCAGCTGCTCCCCTTGGCAGGAGACCCCAGGCCGGCCGGCAGTGGCTGGGCCCACTCCCGGGGAGATACCTGGTTAATTTCATCTTGTGTGGCCTTCAGGGACTTGATAATGGTTTCCAGTTGAACCTTCCCAGCCTGGATGCTCTGCTCCAGCTGGGTCTCTTCCTGCTGCAGCCGGTTCAGCTCTGATTTGGCCCGGTTCAGGTCATCCTCCTGTGACTTCAGGTCTGATTCCTGTGACTGGATCTGGGTCTTCAAGGAGGAAATCTGAAACATGATGAACCATGGCTCCAAGGGAGAATTCTTAGTTCCTGGAATGTGCTAACCCAGGGAGGCCAGGTGCCTGACTTTCTGATGGGCCCTCTTTCCACACCCAAAACAAAGGCAGAAACAACAAGGCAGACACACTCACCCCACGTGACAGAAAGTCACTGTGGGATCAAGACAAGTTCAAGGTCAAGCTGGAACACGCAAGGCAACCTGTCCATCCCTATGAGCTGAACTTCCCCATACAAGGCCTCAGAGGGTTTTACAATCTACTGAGGTGACAGCCTCCCTGGTTTGTAATGGGCAGTGAGGACAACAGAGGAAGGAAGGAGAGAGGCATGCTGGCCCCCCGTGCTGTCGGGTACAGGCCAGGGTGGGTTGTGTGCCCAGGGGGGGATCAAGGCTATTCACTCTGACAGTTTGGCAGGTGAGACTGAGGTCAGGCCCCAAATGCATGACACTTTTCCAAATGACAGGTCCAACTACTCTATTAAACCAACTGGATTCTCTACATCATGTTTCAAGGTCACCATGAGCTCTGGGAGGTCCTCAGGAAGCTCCCACCCGGTGCTGGGCACAGGCGTGACTCACCATCTGAGTCTCGTCCTGGCACTTCTGCCTGACGTCACTCAGCATGTCTCGGAGCTTGGCCTTCTGCTGGTCCATTTCGTCCAGGCGGTCCTGGGCATCCTGTTTCTGAGCTTCCAACTCTTGTAAACTGCTTGTTTCCCGGTCTAAGTCATTTTGTAACTCCTAGGGGAGGGTTGCATGAATGTAGCTGAGACTGGGGAACGTGGGCCATGCTGATACAACAGGTCACAGCCTGGGCTGCAGCCCTTGCACACGCCCTCTGCTAATGTGTGCATCCCAGCTGGCGACCTGGCTCAGTCTTTCATTAAGTCCCTCTGCAAATATTTACCAATGGCCTAAGAGAGGCCCAGTGCCAGGAGAGGGGCTGGGTCCCTGGACAGAAGAGCTCTCCCGTGACCTGTGGCTGGTAGTGGTCAGGGGGGACACATAACCTGAGCACAGATGAACTGAGACAAAAGGCACAAGAGATAGCATGGGTACCACTGGAGTCACGGGGAGCATGGGGAGACCAGACTGATGCTACATGGGTGGAGAAGACCCCAGTGGAAGCACCACTTAGAATGGACCCAAAGAACAAGCAGGCGACAGCCAGAAAAAGTGGCAGGAATGTGACCACATTATCTCAGATGTGCCCCATGTTCACCAGTCTCAAGTAAATTCAAAGATCCACCAGAGGGACCTGGTGGAAGGGGCCACAGGGGCTCCGAGTAGGGCAGAGGTGCCCACTCCAGCTGAAGAAAAGGGAAACAAGTTAAGGGTGGCAGAGGCTGCCTTGCTTCTACAATGGGAAGTCCCTGCAGGTCATTCTGTGTGGGAGGGGACCTGCTGATTCTCCATCGCTAAAGACCTTCCAAGTCAGTCGCATCTACAAAGATGGCCAGTGCAGGAAGCCTTGGCCCTGATAACTACACTCTTAAGAAAAAAATCCTAGAGGTATATGGGGCCTGTGAAAACATCAACATCTGAAACAGCAAAATCACCAACAGTGCAAATTCAGCCAGGCAGGGCTGGTGATGACTCACAGGACCAGGGACGGTGCGCCTCAAGCTCCAAGTTACAATATGAAATGAACAAGAGTGCAACAAAGCACATGTGTGCTGCACCCTGGTATTCGTGCAACAGGAAGGGGAGAATATATACAGACATCTCATCTGCCTCCTGGCAGCGAATCAACTGTATCTCTGGGGGCCAAGGGCAGGATGGAGGCTCCTCATCTCTGGTTTTCGACCAGACAAATGTAGCGTGGAGCACCTTCTCTATCTGAAACAGGACGGCAAGAGGGAATGCGGCCTAAAGGGCAGACACAGGGAACCAGGACGGTGGGGAGGGGTTCAGGCTGGGCCCAGGGAAAGGTGATGGTGGCCTGGGCAAGGTGGTAGCTGTGGAATCAAAGGCAAGTGTGAATTTGAGGAAACCTAGGAAGATGAGGGAGTACAGGTAGGAAGGCTGATCCCCAAGGCTGGCCTGAGCTGTGGGTGCTGGTGCCCTTCCAGGACAAAACCTGCAGAAGGCGCAGGATTTCCCTCTCCCTGCTTTGGAGACAGGAACGTCACAGCTCTCTCTTCTCTCAACAGGCAAGAAGCTGCATCTCTAAGTTATTTTGGGGAGCTGGGTTCTCTGCTCCCCAGTCTCCCTGCCCCTGACTTTCAAATCACAGAGCACATCTGCAGTCTGTCAAGTCTGGGAGATGACACAGAATGTCCGAAAGACGGTGCGGGGTGGAGAGCAGGAGGTGTGGGTTGCCCGCATCTGGGAGAAGGACTGGCGATGGGGGAGGGTCGATGAAGTCGGGAAGGGGGTCTGGCCCAGTGTGGCAGCCTGGGACGGCAGGTGGCCGACCGCCTGGGCCTGTCAGGGAGTCTGGGCCTTGTTCTGTAGTGGACAGGAGCCACAGAAGAGCACCGGGGACGAGGGCCCACCAGCTCATGTGTAAGAGGGGCTCCGGGGCCAGAGCTGGGGAGGCGTCTGAGGGAAGGGAGGGCCGGAATGACCCACACAGCCACAGACTCGATGCAATCCCCACCAGGACCCCAGGCAGCTTCTGTGCACAGACTGACAAGCAGATTCCGAAATTTGTAAGGAATTTCAAGGGATCCAGACTAACCAACACAATCTTCAAAAGGAAGAACAAAGTTGAGAGAGTCATACTTTTTGATTTCAAAACTTACCACAAAGCTACAGTCATCAGGACAGTGTGGCACTGGCAAAGGACAGACATACAGATCAACACAAATGACACGGGGAGTATGGAACCCACAAAGAAGGGTCTGGGCTGCACGGCATGATCTTGACCACCCGTTCTGCAGACTGCAGCTATGACAGAGGACCCTTCCCACAGGGCTGGTGGGCACGCACCAAGTGCCATCGACCCCATGTCCCATAAAGTCCTCCAGCCCTTTGTGGGTAAATGCAGGGAACAAGTACGAGGGGTTCCCAGCAACCCATGAGCCTAAACTGGCTTTCCCTAGCCCAGCTCAGGCCCCCGCCCTAAGAAGGGGCCCAGGTCGAACCAGCCACTCGTGTGGCACACACTGCGGTCAGACGCTGCTCTTGGCTCTGTGCAGAGCGGCCCAAACTCAGATTCTCGCTGCCACCCCAGAGACAGATGAAGGCTGAGAAGCCGCGCCACCCATCCCTGGTCACCCAGGCGAGATGTGGTGGGCTGGCGTCCTAACCTCTCGGCTGTGCTCCTCTTCCCCCAGCTCCGAGTTCAGAGCACTCAGGCCCCCAAGCAGAGCCAGCCCCAGCTCAGCCTCACTCTCAGGGCCCCAGCGCCGACCCCAGTCCTCTCCCAGTCACAGCGCCTTCTCTACCCACTCACACCTGAGGCACTGCAGGGAGTTCTGTCTTTCCAAGAGTGTAGCTCCCAGATGCTGACCATTTCGCTCCTGGTAGAGCCTTCCCTCTGCTCACTCTGCTCACTGACTAGCTGGGTCGACGCCAAGTGAGTGCTAAGCACGTGCCAGACCACATGCTCCAGCTCCACAATGAAAAACTAGAACACTCATTACCAATGTCACACGAGGCCGGGGGAGGTTAAGTAATTTGCCTGAAGTCACGCAGCTACTCAGGAGAGTTTGAGACTGCCATCACCACCACCCACCAGGAAACACTCTGAGCAGGAATGTCCTGAAGACAGGTAAGAGGCCACTGTCTGAACCACACAAACTCAGGCTGCGTGAGAGAAGCTAGACACAACAAACCACATGTTGTATGATCCAATTTATATAAAGTGTCCAGAACAGACAAATCCAGAGACAGGAAGATCAGTGCCTTCTGCAGGAAGGGAATGGGGAGTGACTGCTAATGGTTATGATGTGTCTTTCTGGTGTAACAAACATGTCCTGGGATTAGAGACAATAGTTAGGCAACTTACCATGCCGAAAACCACTGGTTATTGTATATTCCAACACAGTGGATTGTACACTATATGAATTATATATCTCAAGAAAGAAAAAAAGCCCGTGCGGATGATTATAGGGAACTTAAGAAAATTCACTTGGAAGCCCCCACAGAACTCCAGGTTTCCAGTGAGGGCAAGGGCCACTCTCCCCTTGCCCTGTCCCACGACCACTGAGGGGAGCTCCCTGCGCTGCAGGTGACACAGGTCACCCTGACCGGAAGGAGCACTGTGCTTACCTGCACCTCGTTCGTTTTCTGTCTGATGGCCTCTTCTTTTTCCCTAATGTCTTGCTCCAGCGAGTATTTTTCCCTGCGTGTTTAAAGATAGTTCATGAAAGCACAGCATCGCCACAGTGCAGACCCTCTGCCCGACTTCTCAAGACCCAGCTCTCTCTGTCCAATGGAAACGCACCCTGACTGACCCTCTCAGTGGGGGCAGATGTCTAGGAATGACCCCAGGGACCATTTGCCCTATGCAATCCCCTCCCCTGAGAGCACGGGTGACACTCGTGGGTACCCTGAGACATCATTCCTGCTGTGACCCCAGTCCTCCTTTTAAGAGCCTTTTAAAGCAAAGGATTTTCAAAGAGAGTGTCATAGTAGTGCCCATGGTGAGAAGGGCTTTAAATACTGAGATTTTATGGGGGAAGAAGCAGAACAAGTGAGCCCCTCGCCATACTCAGCGGGAAAGAAAATTTCATGAACTGCATTCGGCTTTCTCCCATCCTCCTCCCACCCCTCTCATTCCCCTCCCGTCTCACTGTCGCCACCTCGTCCCCCATCCTCTTCTCTCCCTCTTTCTCTCCCTCAGATGACACCCTGACCTTGGCTCTACAAGACCCTGACTAGGGAGCCCCGTCAAGCCTGCTGGGACTTCTGGTCCACAGAGCTGTGCACTAATAAATATGTGATATTTTAAACTGTTACACTTGTGGCAATTTGTTATATAACAAGAGAAAAGTAACAGTCTCCAAATCTTACATCTGCTCGCCCACTCAGTAGTGAGCACCTGCTGCTCAGACACACCGAGTGCTGAGGTCACAGGGACACACCACAAGCGGCCCCTACCCTCATGGAGCTCCTCATGGAGTCCAGTGAGGCAGACAGGTGGCAAGTCAGTGTGCAAATGAATACAACCTAAGGACCACAAAGGGAAATCCAACAGGATAAGAAAAGGGAAGGATTCTCGGGAGGTGGCCTATGAATGGGAGACATAGTGGAAGAACATTCTAGACAATAGGATAGGAAGGCAAAGCTTGGCTGGGAAAGTTACAGTGAGAAGCTTGGAGATGCAAGTGGCGACGCAGGGGCAGTCCAGAGGGCTGGCAGCTAAGAGCAACAGTGAGGCTCTCTGGTCCCCTGGACTGCCCCCGGCTAACCCCTCGCAGGAGGCTGAGGTTGGCCACTGTGCACACACCAGGTGCTCAGTGGGGCCGTGCCTGTCTCCTCAACTGCACACAGCTCCCCTGGGCCCTGGTGGCAGAAACCAGCTTTGCTCTCCTCCTTATGGACTGAATGTTTGTGTCCCTCCCCCAAATTCAGATGCTGAAACCCTAAGTGATGGTATTAGGGGGTGGGGCCTTTGTGAGGCGATTAGGTCATAAGGATGGACGGAGCCGTCATAAACAGGGTTAGTGCCTTGTGAAAAAGACCCCAGAGAACTCCCTCACCTCATTGCCATGTGAGGGCACAGCAAAAAGCCATCTACCAACCAGGAGGTGGCCTCACCAGACAGACACTAGATCTGCTACAACCTTGGACTGCCAGTCTCCAGAACCTCAAGAAGTAATGCCTGTTGTTTAAGCCACCCCTCTTGCCCGTCTAGGGCAGTGTGTGGACCCAAACGCTCTGAGACACTCCCTTGTGTCCAAAGAGGCTGCCTCAGTGGCAGGAGCGTCACTGGCCAACACACCCCGCCGCCTCCGCCAGAACCCGGCGCTTGCACAAGAAGACTTTCTTTAGGACCTGTGCCAGAGGTAAACAACTGTGACCACCTCAATATTCACTTCCACAGGCCTGAGAACTGCCTAGCAGTGCAGTTCTCTCTGTAGACCCAAGCCATCATGACTGGACCACACTGCGAAAGGAGACACGGGTGTTGCCACACTCCCACCAGCAACAGCTTGCTGAGTCCCTCTCAAAGCCATCAGCTAGGGGGCTGCTCCAGGCCCAGCCTCCTGTAGACAGATGCTCTGTACACACTGGCCTCTCACCTTCACAGAGGGAACAACCCCAGCTCTTGGAGGCTGCACAGCTGTAGACGCTCCTCTGGCCAGATTCAGACATTGGTGCTCCTCCCAAGACCCTAACCCTTGCATTATAGGGCCCCTACCCTCCTCTGCCTGCAGTCCTGATTTAGAGCCCGCTGGGGCTCTAGGACACTGGCCTCTGTCTCCACAGACTCTCTTAGCCTTGCCAAGCTGCCCATGTTGATCTCTGGTTTGGAAGACATAGCCCTTGGAGATGGCGAAAGAACAGGAGCAGTCCTCTGGACTGGGCGTGCAGGGGACAGTCTGGCTTCTGCAGGCAGCCCAGGTTGAGGCTTTGTAACCCACATAGCTGGCCCTACCTGATACCTGACCTGCCTTTGCTTGTCATGTCTCTGCTATACTGAGGGCCCCCAGCTGTGAGTGGGATCCAGCCCGCTCTGGCAAAGTATTACCATTTCCATTTTTGGGCAAAGTGCTCTTTCCCATGGACAGTGAAGTGCCTCTGGCCCTTCTGCTCACACCCTGGAATAAGGAGAGTGTGCCCTTTAGCAGAATTAACTAAAAAGAGGATGCAGTTCTAAAGAGGATTACGGGCACACAAGAAGTGGGCATATTTCTTTACGCCAGACTCTGAGAGTACAAACACACTGTCCAAAGCCCTTATTCACATGTGGGGAAACCAAGGCAGTGAGCACAGGGAAGGGAGCTGGAGATCTGGATGTGAGGCCCTTTAACAGTTTAGCTGTCGATCCTAAGCCATGAATTTGCCACCTGAGACTCAGGTGCTTTATGTGTCAGAGATAACAAGGCCTTTGGCGAAGGTGGAGGGAGGTGCTGGTACTGCCTGGGGACCACCTGCCTGAGACCCCAGAGCCCACACTGGCTCCAGCCAAACACTTATTGATTTGAGCTTGTTCAGCCACTGCTGAAACTCCGGAAAATTTGTGTCCCTTTGCTTTCGTTAAACAAACTAGTGATGGTCAACTTTCTAGGAGTTTCTGAAGCCTCTCTCTAATACTCCTGATAGCAATCAGGGGTGGGGTGTGTGTGAGAATAGGAATCTGAGAGGAAGGATCCACACTCACATACCTTTGTAGCTGGGCAATCTCCTGGCTGATATCGTCGAGTTCCTTAACACCAGTAAACTCCCCCGATGCAAGAGAACTTGAGCTGTCCTGGAACCAAATTCAGGGATGGGATTATGTATTACCACACTGACCTCACCACACAGCACGGACTTACTGGTCTTAGAACGAGGGATAAAATCAGCAACACCCCCACCCCCACCCCCATGAGGCCACCTGGGAGCTATCTGGACATCTAGGCACACCAGAGGACCCTGGGGAAGGCTCACACAGGCCGCCAGTGCCACCTGGTGGTGAGCTGTGGAAGAGATTCAAACAAGACAGGAGTGCACCAGTGGCTACTCACCGGGATAGGGGTGCCTCTCTCCGAGGGTGGGATCATGTCTGGCGAGAGGACCTGAGGGGGGTCGATGCCTTTACTGACCTTCTGCTGAATGAAATGCATAGCTAATGCGAACTGGTCTTTGCTTAACTTCCCCGTTTGCCTCGTATCAGCCAGGGCCCTGGGAGAAATGTGGGGATGGCTAATTACACATCACAGAGTTCAGATTGAGGATTCACCCAGAGCAATCACCATCATGGAACCCATGCTTCTAAAAAGTGGGTAACAACGATAAAAACAGACCGCAGAGCAGCGCCTTTTCTACTGAACATCCCACTCTGGGGATCAGTCCTGGCCTCCCGTGCAAGGCAACACACAAGCTCCACGCCACGCTCAGGAACCAGGAGCGGGCCGCTATGGGAAGGGAGGCCTCCCATGGTAAGGATGCAGGCTCCACATCTTCCAGAAATGTCTTCCCTTCGTCCAGTCACTACCCACTCAACACAGCCTCTTTCCTCCCCCGGCCACTGCAGAAAGGAGACCGTCGTCTGGCGCGCAGCACGGAGAGCCAGAAGTGCCAAACACAGTCGGGCCCGAGCCCTGCCAGTACACCAGGCCACAGGGAGCAGGGAGGCCGCTGGAAGCCGCCAATCGGGGCTGGTTTGAAGTCTTCATTCTTGTCACAGTCCAGGGCACCACTTCCCAAGGCACCTACTTCTCGGTCTGCCTGAGGGCCAGTCCTGCTGCACGTCCAGCCCACAGCAGCGCTGGCTCAGCTTCCGCTCTCCAGCACCTCTCCTGCCTGCCACCCTCCAGGATCACGCTCCAAGGACACGTATGGGTGCTCGGTCAGGGTCCATGCTGGTCCTGACAGGTGCTGCTGGGCGTTGTTTGGAGAAAGGCCTACTCCGTTTCCCCCCACAACTTGTCTTGTCCTTCTCTGTCCTTTTTGGTTGTGTCCCTTTCCCTGGGCCACCTGCAGACTGGACTGCCCTTTCTTTCACTTTCCTAGCAGTAACTCTAGAGCTCACACACGGATTGTCTTTTCCCTCCATTCACTGTATGCAATCCTCTGCGTTCCTCCTTCACTACAAGAGGATTTGTGACTTCACTGTGTCATTTATATGCTGTTACACCACTTCTGGGTTGGGGGATAAATTTATTCTCTTGCACTGTCCCTTTTAGTAATGATCAGAGCATGCTACCTCTGAATTCTGTGTACATCCTTTCCAAGTGATAAAGGGGACGGACACTGGATCTGAAGGAGCTACAGCTGGCCCTCCCCAGATGTTTTGTGACTGACTTGAGATGGCATGTGTTCCTTAGGATGGCAAGGCCCACTTCCTGAGGCGGGGCCCTCACTTTACAACATGGAATTACTGCTCCACTTAGTGGGCTCGCCTCTCCTTGTCACTCCCACGTGAAGCTGCCTGAGGCCCTGGGCTCCAAAGACAAAGCCGGAAATGACTCGCCACTGGCCAGTTACAAAAGGGGCTTCCCTCCCACCCCACAGTGGTATGAGTATCACTCTGCCTGGCCCCAGAGGAAAGCTGGGGTGCGGAGTGCTCCTCAGCCCAGCCCTGAGGTGCAGACTGACAGCCTGCACTGGTCACTGACCTGCATAGGGAACAGCCATACTGGCACCTTCGAGATTCTTACTGCACACTCCCCCAGAGGTGGCAGGGCCAAGCACCTCCACCCCAACTGGCTGTGACAAAGGCTGGACCTCCTGCTAAAACCAGCATAAAGACCAGCAAGAACTGGTCGCAGCTGTTCAAGCAGGTCATCCCAGAGCTCTCTAGGGGGATGAGAGGAGACTCTCCTGCTAGAGGAAAGTGAGATAGAGGGTACAGGCCTTTACACCTGAATCTCGCTGAATCAGCTCCCATTACGTCTGATTTTGGTCAGAATAAAGTAAGGGACAGACACAGAGGCCTGTGCAGGGCTGAGGAGGCACCCTGACCACCCAGGCCCCCGACTGCCACACCCTCCTGTCCCACTCAGCCCTCTGGTCCTTCACACAGCATTAGCCTCATTCCCATGGGGCCCCTTTGAGCCAATGACAACCATTGCCCCCTCACAGAAAGGCCCAAATAGCGAAGAGCAGATGTTCATCTACCTGTCCTTACCATATGTGTGCTAGAAGGTTCTGGTTGAGGCCAGAGTGCATGAAGATCTCCTTCACCTCCTGGCCACTCACATAGCCGTCCAGGTCCAGGTCGGTCTTCAGGAATATCTCATCAAAGCGCATCTTGTCTGCCACTGGCACCACCCAGTTCACTGCTGTCTGAAAGGGTTTTTTAAAAATGGTTAATCCTCAAGCTTTTCATCACCTACAAATATTCACTATTAAAGTGCTTTCACAGCCCTAGCCAGGTAGCTCAGTTGGTTAGAGCACTGTCCCAATATGCCAAGGTTGCAGGTTCGATCCCCAGTCAGGGCACATACAAGAAGCAAATAATGAATGCATAAATAAGTAGAACAACAAATTGATGTTTCCCTTTCTCTTGCTCTACCTTCCTTTCTTTCTCAAAAATAAATAAATAAATATAGTGCTTTCACATGCATTTTAGCAGAAAAACCTCTGAGGACTCCATGAGCCTACTGGACAGACAGGATCTCTGTCCTGTAAGAAGGGAAACTGAGGCTGAGAGAGGTTAATGTCAACTCAGTCAATCCGGCCAGGGCCGGCCCGCCCCTCTGTGCACTCCAGCACAGCACCCTACTCTCCTTGTGCTGAGCGGGAGTGAGGACCCACCAGGTCTGTCCACCAGCAGCCCTGACATCCCTACTGCCAGGGATATGCTGGGGATCTTCCAGGAGGGGCTTCAAGTGTGTCAGGCAAGACCCTGCTGACCACCCATTTGGGGAGGCCTGTCTCCTGAGAACCAACCCAGCTCTCACGTCAGCCTTCCTGCTCTGCAATCCTCTGTCTGCAAACACTCTCCACAGCCGTCAGGGGTGTCTGAATGCCCAAGGTGCCGGGATTCTGTACTCCATCCTCTGCCCTGCCCCGACTCTGTGTGATGCAGCAGTCCCCTGGGGAGGCATCAGCGTGTGTGCGGCACTGACGGGGACCTCTGACGAGCATGCCCAGCAATCTTGAGGAGGGATGCTGCTCTGGCAGACGGACGCAAGGCAACTGGTGTATGTGGAGTGTGGCCTCTCACACCACCTGTTCAAGTTTACTTCAGAAGGGCAAGTGCCATCAAGAGTCCACTGGGGCCTGTGACCTCCTGATTCTGGGGCTTCAAGGCCCTTTGGATGCTTGGAGATAGGCCCCTAGGATTGCTAACCCTGGATATGTCACCTCTGACCTTGGGCACTCCCACGGCACCAAGTTCCACAGCACCTCTGCCCCTTTTTCTAGAGAATTTTCTCCTTATCTGTTTTTCATAAACAAGTCTCCCTTGTTACCCAAATCTAGTGGGATCCTGATGTGAGCACCAGGAATCCCGAAAGTGAGGCTGGGAAGCCAGGGCACTACATACATCACCCAGATTTTTTCAGTTCGGGCTTTCAGATATGGAGCAGAGTAACTCGATACACAAGGGAAGCATCACAAAACTTATCAGAATGTATGGACCAAAGGCAAAAAAGCAAAACTTCAGGCAATGAGACAGACCTGTATTTTATTTGTCACATTATGTGACCTTCGAAAGCTGCTTGCCATCTGCTGCGGAATAGGGTCAGGTGAGATGCACACACAGGAGCTCTGACAAGAAAGACACTCACTGTTTTAAGTCAAGTGGCTGGAGCTGGCTAAACCTCAGATGCTACAAAACCCAAGAAAGAAGGAAGAGCAGGTCAGACAGGCTGAGCTGAAGGGGAGAGTGGCCTCTGCCTGGGACAAGAGTCCTGATGTTTGCTGTACACAAAGTGACCTTGCTGCTTGATAACTGGGGTATCCAGGTTTGTCAACAGCAAAATCCCAATGCCTACAAACCGACACAGGACAGCCTTCCCCCAGCGCTGGGTTTAAGGTCAGCTCAGTGGCCACAGGCCCCCAGTGAATGGTAACAGACCCTGGTGGCTGGAAGAGGCTCCCTGCAACACCTGGCCATGAAGGCAGAATCAGCTGGCCCTTGGAGGAGCCACAGACAGGGCATCGCTGACTTGGAGACGAGAGAAGTAGGGGAGAAAGAGTATGGTGACTGTGGGTCCCCAGAAATGTCCATTCTCATATCTGTGATTCTGCCAATTGACCCTATTCCTGAAAGGGACATACCCTGCCACACCCACCCCTGACCCTTATAGCAGCCACTGGTAAAATTGGTCTAGTTGGTATGGGATGGGGACGGGGGTGTGCAGGGTGGTGGTGGTGCGTTGGCTGCATGCTCCTGGGATCTAGGGAGAGCCATCAGATCCCCAAGGAGGGAGTTATGAGGTTGGCTGACCTGTGTCCATCAGCAAATTCAGTCCCACTTGTTTCCTTATCACAATAATACATAACCCACTAACCTGGCCTACAGCACTTAATAAGAACTCTCAGCAAGAACTTTGCAGACTCAAGGAGGTGCTAGGTTATCTTGGAAAACAATAGCCTGTACAGGCCTCAGTGACCAGCCTCACCCCCTCTCTGTTCCCATGCTACCGTCCCCTTGTTCACCCTGCCCTGGCCTTCTTCCTGTTTCTAGAACACACCAAGTGCTCCCACTTCAGAGCCCTGGCACAGACCAGTCCTCTGAGAGCTTCTTGTCGTGCAGATGTTAACTCAGACATAACTCCATCAGCAGCCATCCTGCTGGCCCCCATCTGCAGGAGCATACCCCACTACTCACCCAGAAACTTCCAGGCCAGGCCCTATTCTGATTTATCATGGCCACCAGACCTTCCTTAGTTTACTGATTTACTTGTCGTCTGCCTGCCTTCCCATAAGGGCAGGGGCCTATCTCACAGTCACTGTGGCACCTCCCACCCCCAGGACCTCCGAAACGTGCCAGGCATAGGTGGAGAGCTGCTGAAAACACCTGGATGGGCCATGTAGACACTGGGCTTCTTAGAAGACAGCCACGTAAAGCTCACCAACCAGAGGTTAATAGCTGTGGGCCACGCCCTCCGCCTCGCCAGGGCACTTCTGGGAGCCGTGTTAGCCTTGTGTCCAAGCTGCCTGACCACCTCTGATCTCCTTTTTTCACTCTACGGTGTAATAGTGTGTTCTATCAGCTCCTTGAAAATGAGCCTCCTGAGTCAGAGGTTTAACTTTACAAACACGTCATGAGCAAGAGCAATCACTGTCTAATTATGCACTTCTCATTTTCATCACATTCCGAAGCTGTGCCGTGGTGATGGCTGGCCTTCCTGTCACACTCACTGCTTTGCCTTTGAAGCCACAAATAAGGCAGAAAGCAAAACATGATTACAGATGTAACTTGTTCACGTTCTTGCGTGTCTTAGACAATCTCAAAGGTATGCTTTTATAAAGGTGTTGCACTGGCCAGAAAAAAAGTTTTTATATGAGATGTTACCACGTGTGTGGAGAGTCTGAACCCCCATGTGTCTTCCCATGAAACCTCTCACACACCTAATCATTCAACAGACATTCACTGAGCATCACAATACCAGAGACTGTTCTTGACAGTAAGGTTATAACAAAGACCTGACTCTGCTCTCATGAAGCTGCAAGGTGTGTGTGTAACAGACCGCACGTACTTCCCTACAGAGTCGGCCAGGTGTGGGAATCCAGAAGAACGTGGGGAAGAGGGAGGCGGATGACAGAGTGGGCAGGGCCTAGGGACTGCTGGGTAATAGTGCAGTCAGGCCAGGCGCCTTGACGAGGGGCCCCCATGAGTGCAGGGCTCACTAAGCAAGGTACCACAGTGCAGTCTGGGACACCCCTCCCTGCAGAGGGGCTGCTTGAAGCAGGAAGGGCAGAGACCTAAAGACAGAGCCCACCCCGGGTGGGAACTTGCTGAGGGTATGTGAGGAAGGGCGGTGTTCATACGCAAGTGAGTGAGACAGTTAATTCGAAGTCTGAATGTCTGTCCCCCCAGATTCCTATGTTGAAATTCTAACCATCAATGTGATGGTGTTAGAAGGTGGGGACCTCGTGAATACAATTAGTGCCCTTATAAAGGGACCCCAGAGAGCTCCCTCACCCCTTCCACCGTGTGAGGACACAGCGAGGAGATGGCTGCCTATGAGCCAGAAAGCCCTCACTGGTTGCTCAAGTTGCCCATGTCTTGATCTAGAACTTCTATCCTCCAAAACGAGAAGATATAAATGTCTGCTGCTTACAAACCACCTAGTCTATAGTATTCTGTTACAGCAGCCCAAATGGACTAAAACAGCTGCCACGAATATTTTTAATTTGATCGTAAGTACTGCCTTTTGGGGTCACGGAGCACTTGCCCCCAGGAAACACCTTGCCGGAGTTCTGCACACGCAAGCAGCTATGCTGAGAAGCGGACACGCACCAGAGGGCGCCATACCTGTGTCTGCTTGACACTGTGCTTGGGGGACAAGCTTCCCGTGCTGTTCAGGCTGCTGACGCTGCCATGGGAAGGCGTGGAGCGGAGGCTGTCTTTGGGTGGGGGGCTGGCAGGCAGGACAGGCACAGCACCCGGGAACACTGTCTTCTTTCTCTTGGAGGGTGGGATGAGGGACGGGGGTAAAACGGAGGGCACGGGTTCCTTCTCAAGGGCTCGGTACACCAAGTGCATGGCCTGTAAGTGCAGAAGAAAATCACGCTCAGGGGGCTAGGCCGAGGGCGGAGACAGCACAGCTCTGCTAGGGTTGCAGTGACGAGACAAAGATGGTTCTTTTAGAGGTCGCTTCTAATGTAAACAGTAAAAATTACCCTCTTCTCGCTCTGGCAGGCGTAGCTCAGTGGATTGAGCACGGGCTGCGAACCAAAGCATCGCAGGTTCGATTCCCAGTAAGGGCACATGCCTGGGTTGCAGGCCATGGCCCCCAGCAACTGCACAGTGATGTTTCTCTCTCTCTCTCTCTCTCTCTCTCCCTCCCTTCCCTCTCTAAAAATAAATAAAATCTTAAAAAAAAAATTACCCTCTTCTAATAAGCTATATTTCCAAGGCAAAATTTTCCAAGACATCTGTTTAATCGTGTGAGACTGAATGAGCACAAAAGGAAGTCGGTCGATATGCCAGACTCTACACTTGTCCCTTCACTACACAGCAGGGCCACCGGCTCCACAGCTAATGACTTCCGAAGTACTGGAATCTGGAAGTCTAAAGACAGGCCATGAGAGCTGTGTGTACTTCAAGACATTCTGGAGACGCGGAGGACTACAGGAAGGGACGGGGGGCTCTTCTGTTTGAGATAAGTAGTGAAAGGAAACTTTGTCTAAAACAAGGATTAAAAATTTAGTTTAATATGTAACAAAATCAAACCACAATTATAACCCTCCTCACTTCAAAGTGCTCTTTAAGTTGCTATTTGCATAGAGAACAGATCCTCTGCAAAATGGTACACCCAGCCAGTGAAGAAAAGAAACACAAAATGACACAATTCTAAGACCCATTTGTGAAAGAACATAAATCTTGGCTGGCTGATGAGAAATGACAGAAATGAAACAAAAAGGGGCTCGCGGATGTGAGAGGAGAGAGGCACACCCCAGATTTACTCTGGTCGGTGACCCCATCCTTGAGAGCCACCCCAAGGGCGTGTGAATGATATAACCTTTTTAAGTCAAGCACCATTAGAAGAAATATTAAAAAAATAAATAATGAGGGGGCTCGGGGAGGAGGTCGGGGAGTTCACATTTAACAGGGACAAGGTTTCAGTTTTGCAAGATGTCGAGAGTCCTGGAGACGGACGGCGGCGGTACGGCAGTGTGAGTGTGCTCGGCGCCCCTGACTGGATGGACACTTAGCAATGTTTAAGATGGTAACTGTTATGTTGTGTGTATTTCCCACACATACACACAAATAACAAAGGATAGGCAGTGAAAATTACAGGATGACGGAGAAACACTGAACATGCTCAAGCTGAAAGGGCCGAACAGAGCTGACACGTGTGAGGAAAACACGCCTGAGTACTGGACAGGTGCCAGGAATCATGGGGGGGTGGAAGGGAAATCTGAACTCCCTTGTGAAATGGTTTAGAGTTCATCTAGAAGTTTAAAATCTCAAAGGCTTAACATACATAGTAAAGATAATAAGAGTCTTCACTTCATGTGTATATTGTAAAACAAAAAATCACATTTTAAAGATGTTTACAATTCCTCAAACAGAAGATGTATCTTAAGGACATGGTTGGGTATTCCCAAATAATTCACAATTAAAAAAAAAATTTGTTCTTGCCCTGGCTGGTGTGGCTTAGTGGATTGAGTGCCGGCCTGTGAACTAAATGGTCCTAGTTCAATTCCCAGTCAGGGCACAGGTAGGGGGTGTGTGTGAGAGGCAACCAAACGTTGATGTTTCTCTCCCTCTCTTTCTTCCTCCCTTCCCCCCATCTAAAAATACATAAATAAAAAATACTTTTAAAAATTGTTCTTTTCTTGGGTGGGGGTGGTTGAACTTAATTACTCGTTATTGAAGCCTTGCCCTTAACTACAAGGGGCAATAACTACTTTATTCTTTGTTTGAGATATAATGGAACAAGGTGAGTGAATAAATCCCGTGAATGGGAGAGAAAGGTCCAACATGGAGTGAGGTGGAAGAGAGGAAGAGGAGGAGGGACAGAGTGCCAGGCGCATGGGATGAGGAGGTGAGCCCAGCCCAGGGGCAGATGAAGAGGCTGGGGCTGCTGTCGGGGTGTGGAAGGCGGCCCACGGGACAGGGGAGACCTATCTACACACAGCTCCCCTGCTGTCACTAAAAGGAGAAGAGGGTGGGAGTGCCTGGGCTCAGGCATGGGCAGAAGCTGGCACGGAGCAGGGTGAAATGCTGGGGCACCTGGTGGGCACGTCTACACGCATACCCACTTCCCAGCTATCTGCTGGGAGGACTAGGGAGCAGGGACACCCCAGGGACACTGAGCATCCCAGTGCCCAGATCCTGGTTTCCAGCATCTTTCTCCACTCCATGGACTGGGGCTCCCTGGAAACAGGGCTGATAAAGGGGAGCCAGGAGTCTTCCTCCATCGTGTCCTGAGGAAGCAACTAGTCAGGCAATGATGGGATGTCACCAAAGGACAAAGAAGCCAGCTAGGAGGAGCTCCCAGTGGGCAAAATAATTCATGCCAGTAAAGGATTATAAACTACAGAGCAAAGGACACATCCGTTAGTCCACTCTGATACAAACAAATTCCTGACAGTAGCAGGCCAGCTAGAAAATGTGCCAGGAATGAAGGAATTATGTGATTATCACCTGCAACCTCCGGGATCCTAACTAACGCAGGCAAGACTCCTGGAAGGATGGAGAACTGGCAGGCGAGAATCAGAGGGGTATCAGGGCATTCAGTCTCCACGTGTCTCTCACAACAGACTGAGCACAAAGAAAAAGAGTAACTGCAGGGTGAAACCCCAGCTTCCACCCTGACCTCAGTCAAGAATTGACACCATCGTAATGACATGTAATAAGATGTCACACGTCGTATGGATGACATGTAATAAGACATCACATGTCCTACGGATACCCCAGGAGAACATACACCAGTCGCCTTGGTGCGGTCCCGCCCCATGAAAGTGCACGGCCTGGGTCATCAGAGGGAACGGCAGACAAGCCCACAACGAGGGGCACTATAAACCACACCCTCCAAACGCCCACTTGGCCGTGAGACACGAAGACAGACGCAGCTGCCCCAGACCAGAACATGCAACAGAGACAGGGCTACAGAACACAACACACCCGGCTGGCGTCTCTTCCACTAAAAGGACATTTTGGGGATAACTGGCAAAATCTGAATAACATCCTTACATTAGATAATATAATAGATAGTTACATATAAGATATAACCTATAATAACAGATACTATAATAAAACGGCTCAAAAGAAAAATCCATGGATGTGTGCATGCACACACATACACTCACAGAGAAGGGGCGGGGGAATGTGATAAAATAGAAACACCGGGGAATCTGAGTGAAGGGTGCTCAGAAGTATTACTGCGACTTTTTAAAAAATCTTAATTATGCCAAAATAAACTTTCAAAAATTAAAAAATAAAAAAATGAATCTAGAAGCCTTCCCCACCCCGCCCCGAGAAAGGAACGACAGATGGGGAAAGAAAGCCACAGCGGGGCCCACCACAGCAAACTCGTCTCTGTCCAAGTGTCCATCCTTGTCAATGTCGCTGAGGTCCCAGACCTGCAAGGAAAGAACAGCAAGGCTTACTGAGGGCAGGCACTAAGGCACTACTCGGGGGAGGCACCAAGGCTTACTGTGGGGGGCAGGCACCGAGCAAGGCTTCCTAGGGGGAAGGGGCTGCTGTGCAGCGGGCGCGTCAGCAGAACTCAGACTGAGTGCGCGCTGCAGTTAAAGGCAAACACCGAGAACCAGTCTGTGGGTTCTCTGAAAAATCATCATCCCACGAACTGTCGAAAGTCCAAGAACCATTCCATCGTATTATGTTGATTTCTCTCTACTGATCGTGACTATAATCACATCCTCCCTGATTTTTCCTCTATCACCTTGTAAAGAAATCTTAGATAGGAAAGAGAGTTTGGTTTTGGCACAGGTGTGGCTCTAAACATAAGACGCCCCCAGACATACTCACACACACAGTCAGCCCCCACCCGCACTCTCAAGGCACAGACAGGGTCACGAGCATGCAGCTGAGCAGGCGTGTGGTGTCTCATCTCCTCTCACCATCATCAGGGGACGGTGAGTCAGGGGCCACGGAATGTCCTAGGCCCACCTGGCACCTGAAGACCAGGCAGACAGGTACAGGTTCCTACAAAAAGGCTGCGTACCAGATTTTCTAAAGCACAACTGAGACACTATCTTCCTGACCCGAGTCAGCTGTCTTCCCGGCCCAGCAGGCCTGCCCAGCTTGGACAACACTGGACACAGCCCAGTGCCCTGAGCTAAAGGGACACCCAGGGGTCCATCTGAGATGCCTCACATGCTGGCACACCTTCCCACCCACATTAATCACTAGGGACTTCAGCCCACGGATGTGTCTCACATGTGGGTCCTCCTCTCCACCCTGCCATGTCCTCGGATCTAGCCTCTCAGACGTTCCAGAGGCCAGAGTCTCCAGCTGGCCTCCCTGCCTCTAGTCCTACCCCCAGGGTTACCACAGGGACTTCTCTAGAGTAAACTCTGACCCTGCCATGCCCTGCCCTGCAGACAGTTCCTCAGCCTGGCACACAGAACCCCTGGTACCCTTAACAGGTCCTGCAATCCAGGCCAGCCTCCTGGAACTCCACCTTGACTCTAGGGACCCCAAAGTATTAATGGTCCCTTCAAGCATGTGAATGCCCTTTTAAAGGTGTTCAGGAAAGCTGGCGATAGTAAAGCCATGTAACTAGCCTTAAAGACAATGAGTTCATTAAAGACCATGAAAATGGCTATATGAAACTTTAATAATGAAACTATTTTCATAAGACACGAGCTAATTTTAAAGCTTTGCTACAACTAGTGCTGATGACTTGGTGGAATTTCTAAATGTTAGTATAAACTAAAAACAATAAAAAATAAAGGTGTCCAGTACTGGGCTGAGTGCTTCACGCCTTTTCAATTCAGGAAGCAGAAGGACCAGAAGACACGGTGTCTGTGCGGGAAACCGGCACAGGAATGGGCCTTCCTGCCTCCGCAGCCCTCCCCACGCCCAGGGCTTCCCCTCTGACGTGGGGCCAGATCATTCTTCGTGGGGCATCTCTGGCCTCTACCCACCTGATGCCAACAGCACCCAACTCAGGTAGGACAACCAAAACTGTCTCCCAACATTGCTCAATGTCCCCTGGGCGAGAACTGCCATACCCAGCATGCCAGGCTGCCTCTGATTATGCTGTCATGTGTCTGGCCATCTCAATCTGTAGTCTGCACCCATAGCTTCACTCCAGAGGACACCACCCCTCTGCACCCCTCTGTTCAGGTAAGTCAGGCACCTCCCTCTACTCCTGTCCTCACTGGACATGACTAGAATGAGCAGGGAGGCAGCAGGGGTGCAGGGCACCAGCGAAGAGAAGCAGCTCTGGGGACCACCCAGGACCTCATTCCCTTCTCTGGGCAACCCTGGGCTATTTACCAGCCACACTGAAGGCCCCCATTTCCTCATCTGGAAAATGGGTGACACCATCCAACATAAGTGGCTGCAAGGACTCAATGACTTCATTCAAGCAAAGTACTAGAATAGGGCCTGGCACGTACTAAGTCATCGATATATAAATGAGGCTCTTAACCATCATTTATTTTTTTGATCTCCTAGACTACATCTAATTTCTTCCTCACCTCTAAGTGCCCAGCAAAGGCCTGGTCTAGAGGTGGCACCTGCATTGGTCCTCCTACTCTGGGTCTGCGCCTGCCAAGTCACAGCAATCCTGTCCAGAGAAACACAACTGTGCCAAGTCCCATGCGGGAAAATCAGCAGAGACAGCTACGCAGAATGGCGCTTTGTGTGCAGAGCAAACACCAGGGCCAGGACACAAACCTCAGGAGAACGAATACACTCTGGGATAGAAAACTCTACCTAAAAAACTTGTGTTTTCACTTGGAACAAAACTGAGGCTTTTCTTTAAAAAGGGGAATGCATAAATTTTTTCCTAACTTTGCAGAATTGAAATTACCTTTACCTTAAGAGGGAAAGAAGTAATTAAAAACAGAAAAGAAATAAGGTATAGATATATGCTCCCACACTTCTCCCTGGAAGCACAATGAGGGGGAAATTCCAGGTCTGGGTGTGAGTCCCAGACCCGCCCATCCCTGGGCCCTGGGCAGCAAGTCCATTTCTGAGGCTGCCTCGCCACAGGTGCCATGGGCCACACACCGGCATCCCCCCCAGGCCAGGAAGCACGCGAGCCGCAGCCGTGTGGCCCTGAGCCAGGCTGGCCACAGCAAGTGCTCCATCCACATGGGCTCTTACAAAGGCCTGTGATGGAAGCATGTGGAAAGCTCTGCGGGGAGCAACATGGGCCAGCAGAACTCAGTGACCTTACATGAGGTGAGAGAACCACTTACCCTGCCCAGGACATCAAGAGGCAGCTTTGAGTTCATGAGGACTGGCTTGACTTTGTCTCCAGACAGTAAGCCATTTATGGGTAAGAGGCTTTCGAAAATTCCATCAAATTTTGCCTTTTCTTCCACCTAGTTGGAAAGAAATAGCCTGAGTGAATAAAAACGCAGGCTTGTGGAAGAGCCGAAGCAAGCTGGAAGCCGGATGAAAATAGGCAAGGACACACCCCCTGGTCTCACCTAAATGCACAGGAGAGTCTTACAGCTACTCCGGAATAAAATCACACCCAAAGGAAACCTCTCTCTCGCACCCAAGGGCCTAACCGTCAAGATCACTGGGAGAGAGGGTCAGACCACAGGGCCTGCCTGGGAGACAAACACCCCACCTGCGTCCTGGGACGAGAGCATGCATGGGTTTTGGTCAAGACAAAGAACTAAACCTGGTTATCAATGTACAGAACTAAAGAACCAAATATAAGAGTAAGCAAAGACTTAACTAATTACCCAAATGAGCTTTAAGTTAGGAAGTTCCACTGTGTCTAACAGTAAAAAAATAAATGAGGATTCCCCATTAACAGAGTGGAGGTCTGGCCCGGGCAGCGGTTACTGTTCTGAAATGAGACACGAGGGCAGCGTGTAAAGGGGGCTGTTGGCAAGGAAGGCCTGGGCAGGGGACTCCAATCTGCCTCCTGTAGAAACAGAGCCTGCGGCAACTGGAACCACAGGACAGCAGACCTCTCACCATCCACTGTGAACAGAAGCTGAAGCCACTGGGGCCCTAGGAAAACACCCTCAGTAAGTGTTCATCGAAAGAAGAAGGGGAAGCCAAATGTGGGGCACCATTCAGTATCCCAGAGGGGGAAATTCTGACACTCGCAATGGCACGGGGGAGCCTGGAGGCCACCATGCTGAGTGAGATAAGCCAGACACCAAGGACAAACACTGTGGGACTCCACTTCAGTGAGGCACCTCGATGGGCAGACTCACAGAGGCAGAAAGCGGCACGGTGGGTGCTGGGGACGAGGAGATGGGGCTTAGTGCCTCACAGGGACAGAGTCTGTCTGAGAAGACGAAGGGGGGACGGGGCTTAGTGCCTCACGGGGACAGAGTCTGTCTGAGAAGACGGACACACGCCAAAGGGGGACGGAGGCAATGGCTGCAAACAACGTGAGTGTACTTAACGCTGCTGAACTACAGGCTGGAAAATCATTAAGATGGTGAATTTTATGCATATCTTACCACAATTTTTTAAAAAAGGAAAGAAAAAGAACAAAAACAAGATGATGACACTGCACACGTGAGTCACTGTGAATGGCAGGAAGCCAAACACCCGTGTCCGCCTGTAGCATCTGGGCTCTCCTGCTGGTCCGTCAGGCCTGCTGACCCAGTGCTTCAAGAAGCCCAGAAACTTTCACAACAGAAAAGAATACCTGTGGCTTCAGGTCTGTCTGCTTCTCTGAACGGCATCTCTCTTGAAAAGTCTACCCCACCCCAGCCCCACTCCACCCTCCGCAAGGCCCTGCAGGTTCCTCAGCTGCCATCCCTCCTCCTAAGGCCTCCACATGGCCCCCACCAGGAAGCCACTGGAAAATGTTCAAGGAACAGGATCTCATTGGTGCTGTTTTTCATGACAAAACAGTCCTTTTTCTAAGTAGGGGCCATGAAACTGGATGACAGACAAAGAAAAAGTCCTTTGCTACTGTGATCGCCACCAGCAAACTGCTCGGTGGCCTGCAGAGGCACCTTCGCGACTCCTCGGTCACGTGAGGCCTCCTCCTGCCCAGTCCCTGCACAGACCTCCCTCCATCCAAACCCTTTCCAAGGAGACAACAGACCACTCACATCAAAACAGGAAAGAGGCACTTGGGAGGGAGGGGACTGGTCTTTATCGTGTAGCAATCACTGTTAATGTCGGTTTTGAAACCAAGTAACAGTGAGGAAAGGTGACAACCCTCTCACAGCATGTGGGAGGGAGGTGGTCTCATTACCCAGGGGACCATCTCTGTACCTCCATGCGCATTTCCTTTACAAGTAATTCTGCACCTACTAGAAGATGACACTTCATTTTTTCTTACTAGAAACTGTAAGACAGTTTTCTGGCCATAACATCTCTTTCTTTATGTGCTGAGAGCAACTTTTCAAAAAGCAACAAGAGCCCTGGCCAGGCGGCTCAGTCGGTTGGAGCACTGTCCCGTACACCAAAAGGTTGCCAGTTTGATCCTGGATTGGGGCACGTACGGAAGGCAACCAATTGAGGTTTCTCTCTCACATCAATGTTTCTGTTTCTCTCTTTCTCTCTCCCCCACCAAACAATAAATATATATTCAGGTGAGGATTAAAAAAAAGTGACAAGAGCATCAGAGAAGGAAGAATATTAATGCATAAGCTAGCTGGAGATGAGAGGAAGCATTGCAGAGACATGCTGGAGGGCTTTGTGCTTATAAATTGTCACCATTTCCCTTCTATCCTGATTAACCAGACTAAGCAGCAGAAACCACAGAACATGACCGAAAAATGCATGATTCAGACTCTAAAGTTTTCAGAATCCAATGCCTGACTGCCTTCACAGGCAACACACAACTATAGTAAAGGGCTCAGCTGTTCCCAAAACTTTCATTTGAAAAAGTATTTCATCCAAATTCTGTGGCACACTCGTTCTGAAACAGAAAATGTGGCACAACAGTCCTGTAAGGTGCTTGAACTGCCATCATGAATGGCTACAACTGCGTGTGAAGGACAGCCAAGGAGTGCCACCCCTACCACTTACCCTCACAGCCCAATGGGCTTCTACAGAAGGTGGTGTGACCATCAAAGGGCTGCTGGTGTCATGCTGGGGAAAAAAAAGAAACATTCTACTGTGGCTGGCACAGAATCAAGTACAGGAGGGTATGTTTATACAAAGGGTACATGTTCCAAAGTGCTTTCACAACACAGAGGGGAGGAGAGCTGGTGGGCTCTCCCTTCCTCGAGTGCACCCGTGCCCATCATACCTCTCGGGCGTGCATGTTCTAAACCCTGAGGGGCCCACAAGACTCGCGACCAGGGGAGCAGTGGGCAGTGGCAGCTTATCCCGGCCAACCCCTTGAACCTGTCCTCATGGTCCCCTTTTCCTCTGACTTTCTAGTGAGCTGACAGCAGCCTCGCCTTGGCTCACTTCTTTCCTGTAACGTTTCTAGAGACCCCAAGCAGTTCCACCTACGCTCTCCCATTGCTTGGTCCATCCTAAGCCCTTTCTTGCTTCCCTGTCCTCAGCTTTAATAAACATACTCTCAAAATAAGAAAAATAATTTTTTAAATGGGTGAAGATCTCGAAAACTTAAACACAATGACCACAGGACCCAGCAATTCCACTCTTAGGTATGCCCCCAAAGAAGTGCAAACAGGTGTGCAAACAAATCCTTGTATATGAACTTTTATGTCCACCAGCAGATGAGCAGGTTAAACAAACGGGTGGGCCATACAGTGCACTCCTCTTCAGCCGTGAAGAGGAGTGACGCACTGACACACGCTACGATGTGGATGAACCTTGACAACATTATGCTGAGTGACAGAAGCCAGATGTATGATTCCATAAAACATCTAGAATGGGCAAATTCAGAAACAGAGGCAGATTAGGGGCTGCCGGGGGCTGGGGGAGAAAGAAGTTGGGAATGATTACTTGTTAGGTAAAGGGCTTCCTCTTGGGGCGATGAAAGTGTCACAGAACTACACAGAGTAATGGTTGCATAACATCATTTATGCACTAAATGTCGCGGAATTGTTCACAATGACTGATTTTAGATTATATGAATTTCATCTCAATAAAAAAAAGGGCAGGGGAGGAAACCTGGAGAGAGAGAGACAAGTAGATTCGGGACATAACAAGGTGAACTGGAAGCATTCTGACACTTACGAATTTGGGTGGTGGCATGTTTAAATTCAGATTGCTCAAGGTAACTTCATGGCCACTCTGTGCACAGGCCACCAGTCTCAGTGCAACATAGAAACCCTGCAAAAATCAAAAAAAGGCTGAGGTGTAAATCCTACCTAGCTGGAGGTGGCAACAGAGGAAGAGCCTCCTGTGGCAGCAGGCTCCGGGGAAAGGGAGATTTCAGTTCCCCTTAACAAAGAAGACTGTGTGTGCAAAAGTCAATTACAGTGTCGAGTGGAAGAGGTCTCACCCTGGGAACAATGTCTAAATGCATACGCTAAAACAGACTTAGCCCATTTGCATTTTAAATGCTGTAAAATTTCAAATAAATGTATTTTAAAAAATAATGAGCTCCCAACACTTAGGAAATGCTAGATTGTATAAGTGGCAAGCTTAACATGTTTAAGACTATGAATTATGATTCATATATGTGACTTTTTAAAAATGGTTTGAAACAGACACAATGTTGGAGAATTTACATTCAGGATTCACTGTGATCCCTTCGGCGGGCCTCCCTGAGCAGGGCGTGCCCTGCCCGCCCGCTTCCACCTGCTGCTCGGGGACAAGGGCCTAAACAAGGCCACCGGCAGCCTTGGCCCCCCCCCCCCCCCCCCCCCCCCCCCCCCCCCCCCCCCCCCCCCCCCCCCCCCCCCCCCCCCCCCCCCCCCCCGCTCTCCTCCTGACCCTGAACCCGTCACGCCACAGGCAGTGGACTCACGGAGCATCACCTAATTTTAAGTGATCAACTGGACCAAGACCATGGACTGTTTTAGAGCTACAATTATACTTTTAAAAATGTCTTCAAAGAGATAAGCAATAGATTAGACTTCCTCAGGCTGCTGTCCACAGAATGCCCATGTAGTGTGCAGAGTAAAGGGGACATGAGTTTAGGGGGCTACATTAGGCAAAGGTAAGAGGCTTCTTCCCCATGAGGATCCTCAGAACTTTATACAGGCAGATGCACAACGTAAATCCCAAGAAAGGGAGGAATAGTGGATGGTGCTTTTCCTATGGATCAGATTATGGACTGTGGGACACCAGAAACAGCATCCCTTGGAATGTGGTTTAGGGACAAGCTGAACTAAATTAAAATATGACCATTTAAAATCATTTGTAAGTACTACAAATTTGCACTTATAGAACATTCTCAAAGTGATGGAACCGTTATGGACTGGGAACCAGCGGTTGCCAGAGGCTGGGGTGTGACTTCCAAGGGCAGCAGGAGAGGTTGTCTGGGGTGCTGGGCAGCTCTGGGTCCTAACTGTGGTGATGGCTATGCAAATCTACGTGAGTGATAAAATGACACAGAACTATACACACCAAAAAACCACGAAGAAGGGCAAGTAAAACTGGTCAGCTGAGTAAGGCCTCTGGTGTGGTGCTGCCCTGGGCTTAACATGGTGCAACAGTGACATAAGCAGCTCTCACTGGGGAAGCTGAGGAAGGAGACATGGGAACTCTGAACTATTTCTGCAACTTCCACAAGAGTCTGAAGTTATTTCAAAATAAAATGTTTCGGAAACATTTTAATCGCTTGTAAGCACACAAAATACGAAAAGATACACTAACCAGGAAAGATGGCTCCAAGTGTTCAACAAAAGGCCTTTATTTAGAAAGAAAACCTTCCCGCTTAAAAAACTCGACAACTGCACTTCTGTCTAGTGACACAGTCAGTGGTGCCGACAGGAAGGAAGTGCAGAGGTGACCGGCCCGAGGATCCGGCCGGGGCCCTCCGCTTGCTCTGAGCAGACATGCATGTATATACCTGTTTGTCCAAGAACCCTTTACCTTCTGGGTCGGCCAAGTCCCATATCTGCGGAAACACAACAATTCTCATGAGTGCGAACCACCAATCACCGCCCATTTATTCACAAAACGGGAGCCACTACCACTGTACATAGGCCTTAAGGGGAGGCCAATCCCACTGCTGCCACCAGAAAAAGGGGAAGCGTAGGCCAGAACAATCCCCAGCTAAGAGCGGGTGAACGACCTGCGCCCTCCCTCTGCTGGTCCACAGCACAGCCCCAAGAACCCCAGGTCCACTTGGCTCCCAGGCTGACAAAAATCCATGAACTGTCGAGACTCCTAAAACACTCTGGCCTCTTTTCTGCTACCTAAGCAGCAGGTGGCAACTGCCAACAAAGCGTGTGGACCCACCAATTAATTATATCCCTGAGAAGTTGGCAGTGACCCACCCACTCCCCAGGAGGCCTGTCCCCAGGAAGAGGGGTCTGCGAAGGGCGGCCTTCCACCTGCCAAGGGAGCCCCAAGGGCGGCCACAGAAATCACCCTCAGTCTTGACATACCTTCCCGAGGATAATGTCTGAGAGCCCAGACTTCTTTAGAAAAAGTGCAGCTTCACTGGCTCCGACTCTCCCCGTGTACGCTGGGTCTACCTGCAATGGGGGGGCGACACAGATGCCGCTTCAGGAAGCAGGGCAGCAGGTAAGGCAACACCCACCACACTAACTGGGGCTGATAATCCAGAGAAAGGAAGGAACCAGAGGTTGCACCAGGCTTCAATACAGGGCCTGTAGCTTTCTGGGTCACTCATTCTCTTGTTCCAGCCAAAAAGATACCAGTGAAACTCACCTGCTTGTAATAAGATTCATATAATGGATTTCCAGTGGGAATCTGTAAACAAAACCAGATATTGGTTAA
The DNA here is from genome assembly GCA_004024845.1 of Tonatia bakeri. Classification (NCBI taxonomy): domain Eukaryota; kingdom Metazoa; phylum Chordata; class Mammalia; order Chiroptera; family Phyllostomidae; genus Tonatia; species Tonatia bakeri. The sequence continues at coordinate 68,417 of PVIA01004366.1, forward strand.
AAGCTGCCCTGACGAGCGGCTCAGGTGGTTGAGTGTCATCCCAAAAGCGAAAGGTCGCCAGTTCAATTCCCGGTCAGGGCGCACACCTGGGCTGTGGGTCTGATCCCTGGCTGGGGCATGTGTAAAAAGCAACCAACTTATGTTTCTCTTACACACTGATGTTTCCCTCCCTCTCATTCTCTCTCCCCTCCCCTCTCTGTAAAAATAAATAAAGTCTTAAAAAAAACAGATATTGGTTAAAAGTGGACACACCCCTCAATTGTGTCATTACCAAAATATACAATAGTAAAAAATAAAACATATGCACTTTAAACATCCTCTATACACAGACTACAGTTTATTTCAGACACAGATACTATGCTTCCTCGACTTAGAAAAAGGAAACGCTAATGTTCTCTACTAAGTCCCAATTTCTGTGTCAGCAACATGGTTGTTCAGGCAGGAATGACAGCCCAGAGTCAACTTCCACGTGAAGAACAGTGGGATTCAATGTGTCTGGGAATTCAGAAAAACACACCCCTAACCTCTGAGACCATCCTCTGGCTCCAGAATCAGAACAGGAGTCTCTGTACATCATCATGAATCACCAGACATACAAGCTTCAGACCAGTTTCCCAGTCCCAGGTCTCGCCCACACCCGCCACCAAAGGACTATGCAGAAGTGCACACTGCCTAGCTCCCGCTAGAAAAGCGCTGACTAGTGACCGTTCCCACTATGGTAGGCAGGCATTTCAAAGTCCTCAGCTCAGCACCAGACACTCCATATTCTGTCCATCAGATCTCCAGGACATTGCTATTAACTGCCTTGTCCAGTGTCATGTGGCAAGTCAAGACCACACCTGGATCCAGCCTGGTGGGCAGCTGAGCCTCTGTGCTTCCCGCCACATGCAGAACTCTCTTCCAGTGAGCCATACCCCAGCGGGGAGGAGATGGCAAGTGGGGGAGGTGGCAGCTGGGAAGGAATTAAGCAGCCACTGACATGTGGGCTATAAAGGCTGATATGTGTTGGTGTTTTACTGCATGCAGCGAGGAAAGCAATATGTGAACCTTCTGTTGATTTAGTGAGCAAAGAAACATGAAGATGACCCCATTACATATATGATTACACAGAAGAAGAGGTGTGAACACAGCTAAAAAGAAGAAAGTGGAAAAGATGAGGACTGCATGAGAGGTGGGATTGCAGTATTTATTAAAGTTTTTGAATATTACTGTGTGACTTCTCGTACTGAATAAGACGGGGGGGGGGGGGTTCCTTCCGGTTACAATCACTGGATGTGAACCAGCACAAGACTTGCATACGCTGCGCCGTGAAGTCACTTCCGGTCAAAAATAATGCCCAGATTATGGTCAGCTTCTTGGATGAGGGGCAGGGTAAATACCACTGCAGAGGGAAAACAGAAGGAAAAGAGCATAGAGATCTGAAAAGGGAACAAAGTTAAAACACAAAGAAAAAGGGAAGAGAAAAGGGGAAATCCTGAAAAGGCAGAGAACACTAAGCAAAAACAAGAAAAACTAAGCAAGAAAGGCTGGAAGGTGATGAGTAAGGGCTTGCGAAAGAAAAGGTGATGACACCAGCGAGGACTAAGAAGTAAGCAAGCATGCTGCTGCATCAGCTGCCTGCTAGGAGCCCTTGCCTGACACAGTCTCTGGGGAGGGCTGTCACCCTCAGCTCCTTATGACCTTAGGTAGCAGTGTCCATCATCACACTGTGTGGCCTCCTAGGCTTCAAACTCCACATGCTTTCAAAACACTCCCATCTCCCCAGAGGAGTGAGGCTGACAGAGGAAGTGAACAAGCAGGCAGTTTGTCCTCCCTCACTCAAGGTGACAGTGGTCAGGCCAATACAGCACATCACTTGCCACTGACTCACCGGAGTGGAACGCACAAACCCAGGGGCCCCCACTATGAAAACAAAGGTCTCCTTCCTGCCAAAAATCAGAGAGGCACAGGTCTGAAGTGTATTTCCCATGTTTTGGGTTTGTTTGTTTGTTTTTTAAGATTTCATGGCAAGAAAGGTTTCCAAGCTACTGGGTCCAGTGAAAAAAGTTAAAGTATTTGGGGCAGACAGGGTTAACAGGTGTCTCAAACTTCGCAAATGCTTCTGACCTACACGATTCATGATCTATGAGAAATAAGACCCTGAATAGTTCAGGAAAGTGTCTGAAGCCACCAGACCCAAAACACCACCCACCTTTGCTGAGGGCTGACCCCATCAACAGTCTAGGGCCAGGTGTCAACTCCAAATTATCTCAACCGGCAGAAACCAGAGTGCGCCTCTGCCACCCTAACTACGGGAATTAACTTGGGTAAGATGGGGCAATGAAGCAAACAGAGGTTTGAATTTAATTACACATATTTCAGCTACTGCAAAAGCAGAAGGGAGGAAAAGAAGGGAAAACACCAGGTCTAACTGGCACTTCCTCTCAGCACACTACTTCCTCACAGGCATGGTGGTCACACCTGCAAGCTACCCCAAACACTGTGGGCTGTTTTGAATGGAGCATTTAACCCATTTTCATTTAAAGTAATGTTGCTATATATGCAACAAAGCTGAAGACGCATGCTGTCAATGCCATGAACCTCTCAAATGATGGGCAGTCTGTGTGGCCAGTTCCTACAGAGACCTCAGTCACAACCAGGTGGCCGATGGGACAGCAGTTCCCAGAGGATACTTCAAAGCTACTGGGACAAAGCCCTCTGAACTGCCCATGTCTGACCCCAAAGCAAGCCCAGGGCCACCCCCAGGGCAAAGAGAACACACCAGGGGACAAGGCTTTCGGTGTGAGAGCCTGCAGAGCTTGGTGATGGCTTCAAGAATGGAAGCAAGACGGAGCCTGCAGGAATGGCATTCTCCTTCACCAGCCTGCTGTACTAAAATGCCTCCTTCGACCCCGCAATTTCTGAATTACTGATGAGCTTCAACAGGTTTCCACTCAACCTTTTGGTTGTTCTTTTGTTTTTTTAAATAATTTTTATTTTTAATTACAGTTGACATACAATATTAGTTTCAGGTGTACACATGATCAGAAATGTGCAATTTACAAAATGATCACCTCAATAAACCCAGTACCCATCTGACACCACAGTTATTACAGTATCACTGACTACATTCCCTCTTTATATCCCCATGGCTGTAACTATCCATTTGTACTTCTGGGTTCCTGCATCTTTTCCACCCATCCCCCTCAACCCCTCCCATCTGGCAACTGTCAAAATGTTCTCCGAATCTGTGAGTCTGTTTCTGTTCTGCTTGCTCGTTTTTGTTTTTTAGATACCACACATAAATGAAATCATGTGGCATCTGTCTTTGATGTGTTTTGCTCAGTACAATACCATCTGGAGCAATCCATGTTGTTTTGGATGGCAAGGCTTCATTTTTTATGCCTGAATCATATTCCACTGTACACATGCTCTACTTCTTTACCCACTCATGTTTGACACTTAGCTTGCTTCTGTATCTTGGCATTTTAAGTAATGCTGCAATAAACATATGGATATATATGTCTTATTGATTTAGTGTTTTAGGTTTCAGATGAATACCCAGAAGTGGAATTGCTTGGTCCTTCCTTCTCTGTCTCTTATTATAGCTTTTGTTTTAAAGTTTATCTTGAGCCCTGGCTGGTGTGGCTCAGGCGACTGAGCACCAGCCTGCGAACCAAGAGGTCACAAGTTTGATTCCCTATCAGGGCACATGACTGACTGGGTTGTAGGCCAGCCCCCAGTTGGGGGTGTGTGAGAGGCAAGCAACTGATGTTTTTTTTCCCTCCCTTCCCCTCTCTCTGAAAATAAATACTTATAGCAGTCTATTTGCCTGCTATAAGTATTACAACCCCAGATTTTTTGTTTCCACTTCCATGAAATGTCTTTTTCCAACCCTTTCAGTCTGTGTGTGTCCTTCAATCTGAAGTGCGCCTCTCACAGACAGCCTGTGAGGGTCTTGTTTCCTCATTTATTCGGCCTCCGTGTCTTTCAATTCAAGTGGAGCATTTAACCCATTTTCATTTAAAGTAATTGTTGATATATATGCATTTATTGCCATTTTTTTAATTTTACTTTACTTTATTTTATTTTATTTTTGCTTCTTCTTCTTTGGTTCACAGGTCAGCGCTTAATCCACTGAACCACACCAGCCAGTCTTGCTTATTCTTCTTAAAGAAGACCTTTTAACATTTCTTGTAATACTAATTTGGTGGTGATGAACTCCTTTACCTTTTTCTCATCTGGGCAGCTCTTTATCTATATTTCAATTCTAAATGATAGTTGTGCTGGGTAGGGTAATTTTGATTGTAGGTCCTTGCTTTTCATCACTTTGAATATTTCTTGCCAACTGCTTCTGGCCTACAAAGTTTCTGTTGAGAAATCAGCTGACAGTCTTATGGGAGCTCCCTTTGTAAGTAACTGCTTTTTTCTTGCTGCTTTTAAGATTCTTTGTCTCTGATCTTTGACATTCTAATTATGATGTGTCTTGGTGTGGGTTTCTTTGGGTTCATCTTATTTGGGACTCTCCATACTTTCTGGACTTACATGTCTATTTTCTCACCAGGATAGGGAAGTTTTCCATCATTTTTTTTTTCAAATATGTTTTCAATTTCTTGTTCTCGCTCTTTTTCTGGCAACCCCATCATGAAAATATTGGTACACTTCAAGTTGTCCCAGTGGCTCCTTACATGACCCTCATTTTTTGGCTTCTTTTTTCTTTTTGCTGTTCTCATAGGGTGTTCTCTGCTTCCTTCTCTGCCAAATTGCTGATTTGATCCCCTATTTCATCTATGGTATTACTGATACCCTGTAATATAGTCCTCATTTCAGTTAGTGTATTCTTCATTTCTGACTGGTTATTTTTTATGTTTCTATCTCCATTTTTATGTTTCTTATCTCTTCATTGGTGTTCTAAGTTCCTCTACTCTTCCCCTTAGTTCATCAAGCATCCTTATAACCAGTGTTTTGAACTCTGTATCTGGCAGATTGCTTGTCTCCACTTTGTTCAGTTCCTTTTCTGGAGTTTTGTTCTGTTATTTCATGGGGGACATGTTTGTTTGTTTCCTCATCTGGCTGCCTCCGTGTGTCTATTTCTGTGTGTTAGGTAGAGCTGCTGTGTCTCCTGGTCTTAGTATAGCGGCCTTACGTAGTAGGTGTCCTGCAGGGCCAGTGGTGCAGCCTCCCCCGTCACCTGAGCTGGGTGTCCTGATGTGACTGACTCCCACTGTGTGGGCTGTGTGCACCTTCCTGTCACAGCTGAGCCTTGATTGCTACTGGCACATCAATGGGAGGGATTTATCCCCAGGCCAATAGGCTGTGAGAACTGGCTGCAACCACTGTGGAGATCTGCTGTGCAGGGGCTGACCCCATGGAGCAGAACTCACTTCAGCAGGGCTCAGATACCCACCAAGTCCACTCCTTAACTTTGTTGCTCATGGAGGCGGCTGGGTGGTGCTCCAGTGTGCCTAAAGCTGTCCACCAGGTCCACTGGTTCTGGAGCCTCCTGGGAAGTACAGGCCAAGGTCAGCCATAGTCTGTGCCTTGTCCGGGGCCACCTGGCATGACCTACAAAGCAATCTGCAGATGGCTGCTATTTGTGCTGGGCTTAAAAGTACCCAAGAGAGGCCAGGCTGTGAACTAAGGCTGGCTGCCACTAGTGCCAAGCCTCAGGTCACTTAGCAAGAGGTACAGGGTTCACAGAGGCCAGATGCTGCTTGTTGAGATATTTAAGGAAAGTTAGCAACATGAGCCAAGACAGGCCATTTGGGCCCACAAGTTAGGTGGGGGCAAGTCTCAGGAAATCACCAGGGCTGGGCAAACTGTATTAACTAGGTTGATGGAGACTCAGATATGGCACCCACCTGCCAGCTCTAGGGGGGGAGGGCTCAGCAAACGAACAATGGCCTCTGCCAGCACCTTTGTCTGGGAGAAAGCTTCCCCTCCACCTCTTACCCTGATGCCAGACAATTTAGTTCCTCTTCATATGTCCCTGGTGCCTTTTGAGCTGCTGCCCCAGTACTGGAGCTCAGAGCAAGTTGAGTCCAAATAAATTTTGTGCAGGCCCTTTAAGAGGAACTGCCTGGGGCTCCAGGAGTCCTCCATCTCACTCACCACATTCTCAGCTGATTTTTACAGCCAAAAGTTATGAGGAGTTCTCTTCCTGGCACTAAAACCCTGGGCTGGGGGGCCTGGTATGGGGCTGGGACCCCTGGCCCATCAAGAGGTCTCTGAGGCCGAGACATCCCTCCTGATTTTTAACCACCACATGTGAGTGTGAGACGAGCCCATTCCACACCTCCCACTAGTCTCCATGTGGCTGCTTCTTTATATCCTTAGTTATAGCACATCTATGCAGCTAGATTTTGGGCAGTTCTGTATGAGGACTGCTCTGTACTTTGGTTATAATTTTGATGTGGGTGTGGCAAGTTCCAGAACCATGTTTACTTACATAATCATCTTGACTGGAAACTGCCTTCAAGTTTTAAAATACTAAGAGAACATGAAAAGTTCCTCTAGCCCAGATGCAATTTACAACTGGGGGGAAAAGAGAGGGCACATCAGAGAACAAGTTCACATCCTTCTGTTGGGAGGGCTTAAAATACCAGTTAGGTGAGTGCATGCGATTTTAATGCGGAAGATGAGGGCACAGCAGAACCTTTTTGGAGGAAAATCCCTCTCACCATTGGGGTTGTAGCCATTCCTAACCTCCCCAGGATTGAGTCCACCCAGCTCTGATCCTCACTTTCTTCCATAGCAGGACTCCTAAATCTTTGTCTGGAACCAGGACAAATCCCAGTCTGCCAGAGGTATGCTATCTCATGCAAAACAAAGCAATGACTGCTCACCTTGCTTGGTTCAAAATGACATTTTTAAAGCGAATTAGTTTTCGCTGTAAAACTTTTAGAAAAGTATCTGTAATTCATTGTTCTGATAAACAGTGAATCATATTTATTGGGCACTCATGGTTTCCTACCCTGCATCTCATTTAACCCTCCCAACAATGCTACTGGCAGATAGTATTGTAGCCCCAAATTACGGGTGGGGGGACTGAGGGTCACACAGCCAGTGAATGCCAGAGCCAGAGGAGCATCCAGGCCATGTGGCCTTAAGCTACTGTGACCCCTGTGAAAACAACACTGGCATAAGACAGCCAAGTGCTGGGCCACAGCATGGCCTCCTACACATGCTCACCTGAGAAAATGCACACATGTGGTCACGTGACGGCGCATTTTATTCAACAAATGAGGTCAAAGCGTAAGACGCGACTTGAGCACACACACTGACCTGAAAACCGACACAGCCTGCCGCCGCCCTAGGAGACCGACGCCCACGGTCGCTGTGCCCAGTGCTGCTGCCGAGTGTCGCAGGAGGCGAGGCGTGCAGCACCCAAGACTCCGAGCTCCCGCACGGAGACCCAGACGCTGGCGCAGAAACAGAGCCTGGAGAAGTGCTTTCTCGGTCACCCTTGCAGCTCTGCCTTCCGCTGAGTCCCCCTGCCGCACCTAGGCCGAGTGCCCAGCTATACCCTGCGGGTGGGAAACTGGGACTTCACTCGATACTGCTCAGAAATCATCAGGAAACACTGGGGCACCCAAACCTTCCTGGAACTGACAGCTCTCCCAGACTGCCCAATCAGAGCTTCCCAAACCACAGCTAAGGTAAGCATTACCATGAGAAGGAAAAGAACGTGAATGTGAGAAAGAGCTTTTATAAAGCTCAAGGAATAAGGCAGACTTGCCACTTAAAAGATGAGCAAAGAATAAGAGAAAGACAATTCAGAAAAAAGAGATGCAGAAACTTAGGGGGGAATGTTGAATTTATATATTGCAAAAATAAAATGAAGTAAAATGCCAGTGTTTGTCATCAGGTTGGCAAGGTTCTCCACAGGGCTGGCCAAGGTGGAAACACATCTTGTGTCCTGCTGGTGGGAAGATGAATCAGGCTTTCTGAAGGTCAATGTAACAAAGTGTGCAAAATGCGTACACCCTCATACTCAGAATTAACTCAATTCCCACCAAACTCCAGGAAGATTCTTTGGAGGAAGCAAAAAAATTATTCTAAAATGTTAATAGAAAGGCAAAGAAACTAAGATGAATATAACAATTCTGAAAAAGAAAAATAAAGTAGGAGGAATCCCTCTACTTGATTCCAAGGTTTGTTATAAAGCTACAATAATCAAGACAGTGTGGCACTGATGGAGAGCCAGACACACAGAGCCGTGGGACAGAATAGAGAGCCCAGAGACAGACCCACAACAATGCGCCCAGCCAAGTCCTGACACAGACGTAAAAGCCATTCAGGAGGAAAGACCCTGCTCAACAAATGGCGCTGGAGCAACCAGACATCCGGCCAAGGAAGAAAATGGGACTCAACAGAACTTTCACTTTACACAAAAATTACTAACTCCAAATGGATAACAGGCTTCAATATCAAACTAGAAAACTTTTAAGAAAAAATATAGGGGAAGATATTCAAGATCAGAGGCCAGGCACAGAGTTCTTATACTTGATACCAAAAGTCAAATTGATAAATTGAATCTCATCAAAATTAAAAATGTTTACTCTGAGAAAGACCCTGATAAGAGGATGAAAAGACAAGCTAAGGACAAGAAGAAAATGCTTCCAGCCCTGGCTGGTGCAGCTCAGTGGATTGAGCGTGGCCTACAAATCAAAGGGTTGCCGGTTCAATCCTCAGTACATGAGAGGCAACCACACATTGATGTTTCCCTTTCTCCCTCTCTTCCCCTCCCTCTAAAAATATATAATCTTTAAAAAGAAAATGATTTTAAAATCATATATCTGACAAAGAACTAGTATCTGGAATATATAAACAACTCACAAAACTCAAAAGCAAAAAAGCAAACAGTACCCCCGTCTCTAAAAATAAATAAAATCTTTAAAAAATTAAAAAAATGTTTTAAAAGTTCCAATGTGAGTACTTATGAACTCTTTTAAAAAAGAAAGAGAAAAAAGCCCTGGCGGGTGTGGCTCAGTGGATTGAATGCCGGCCTGTGAACCCAAGGGTTGGTTGCCAGTTTGACTTCCAGCTGGGGCACTTACCTGGGTTGCGCCAGGTCCCCAAGTGGGAGGTTGGGGAGGGGGCATGTAAGACACAACAGCACATTGATGTTTCTCTCCCTCTCTTTCTCCTTCCCTTCCTCTCTCTCTCAAAATAAATAAATAAAATCTTTAAAAAAAAGCAAACAGTTCAATAAGAATATGGGTAAAGGACATGAGGAACAGTTCACCAAAGAGAATACAGAGATGGCAAATAAGCACAGAAAAGACAGCCACCACATTGTCAGCAATCAGGGAAATGCAAAGTAAAACCACAGTGAGATGCCAGCACACACCTATCAGAATGGCTAATACAGCAACATTGGTGAGCACGCAGAGAAACTGGATGGCTCGTACATTGCTACAGAAAATGTAAAAAGGCACAGCTACTCTGGAAAACAACTTTGCAGTTTCTTAAAGCAAAAACAAACAAAAACTAAACATGCAACTATCACAGGACCCAGCAACTGCTTTGGGTCTTCACCCAGAGACACGAAGACTTGGTCACCACAACACGGTTTACTCAAACGCTTGGTGCAGCTTTACTCGCTGTGGCCCCACACCGGAAACACCCCTGACGTCCACCAGTGGGGCTGGTTAAGTGAACTGTGGGCCCATGGAATACTGCATGGCATGAAAAGGAACAAACTGCTGACACATGCAATGATCTCAAATAAGCTCCAGAGGATCGTGCTGAATGAAAAGGCTAATCTCCCAAGGGCACATACTGTGTACTTACATTATACAACATTATTAAAATACTGAAATGATAGAAATGAAGAGCCAGGAGTTAAGGAAGGGGTAGGGTGCGAAGGAAGTGGCGTGGCTATGAAAGGGCAACTGCTGTGGCATTCCTGTGGGGACAGAACTGCTCTGCACTTGACTGCGGCAATGTCAATGTTTTGGTTGCAACAGTATACACAGTGTTACCACCTGGCTGCAGTGATGTCCGTGTTTTGGTTGTGACGATGTACTAGAGATCTCCAAGATATTACCACTGGAGGAAAGTGGGTGAAGAATACACAGATGTCTCTGCATTATTTCTTGCAACTGTATATAAATCTATTGTACAATCATCTCAAAATTTCAAAACTAAAAAAAAAAATTACTTAGGAGACCTCACAACCAAATACAAAGTGACATTTTAGACAGTCAGGGAAATCTGAATGTGAACTGGGTATCAGATAGTACTAAGGAACATTCATTGTGTGAAGTGTCATATAACAATCTTATATGATAGTCTTAACTGTTAAGAGATGCGTATTGCAATACAAGTTCCAAGACTTAAAAAATTTGGAAATAAAAATTAACATGGGGAGGACAGGAGATACAGACACAGGTGCAGAGATTTGCAAAACTTTGGCCTCTTTGGTAAATGGGGAGGGGAGTACAAGGGAGGTCATTAAACTCTTCCTATGACTTTAATTGTGTTTAAACTTTTACGTCATTAAAGACCAACACCTGATGTGCCTCTGCTCTGGCAAGGACCCCAAGGTGCCAGCTGCTGCTCAGGCAAACATGATGAACGAAGAGCAGCTCTATCACCACCAAGGTCGCCTTCTCTCGAACAATAAAAAACAGCCTTTCTCTGAAGCACACTCCTGTATGCACGCTCAGACACCTGTGTGGACAGCCTCCCGGTACTGTAAGGTGTCCTCCTGAAGAAGTGACCACCTATGCAGGAGCGGGAAGGGCAAGAGGGGTTCGGTTTGTCCAGCCCGAGGGTGTGACTGCAGTGACAGTGAAAGACTGAAAACCTCTGAGGACTGGTGAAGCCAATAATGAACTGCTGTGTCTCCACTAAATGGAAAACCAAACAGCAGTAACAACAGTACAGGCAGAACGTTTATGAGTGGGGTATGACGGTTAGATATTTGCTAGTGGGCGAGAGGGCCTGAACCAGCTCCCACAGTTATGACCTGGATGGTAAGCACAAGGTAATCAAATCCATGTGGATCTAAATGTGGCTGAAGAGACACCTCGTACTACCAGGGCTTCTGACTGGTGAGCTGCTAGCCTCCTCATGGCTTTCTGAGCTCTCCAGGGTTCTACACTGGCACACACTGCTCCTGTAAATAGGACAGAAAAGGGAAGGGGAAAAGCACGAGAAGGATCTGAAAGAAAATACACTATTCTCCCCAGGGACCCTATGACCCCATGACCAGAGACCAGCTGAAAACATACGCCCACCATTTAGCACAGGACTCTATCCAACCCACGCAGAATTCAGGGCCTACAGTGGGGACTTGACATTGTGTGTGGTGGGGGAGATGTATAGTCCCCCAAGGACAACCAAGGAGTAAGAGAACCACTGATGAAAGTTTAGGTGAGCAATGAAATACCACAATAAACAAGACCGCTGGAAGGAGTTGAGGGCTAGAAGCCATTAGGAGGGACCGGAAAGGCCAAGAAGGATTAGAACACAGAATCAAGGTGTGAAAGCTTCAGTGCTCTGGGGAAACCGCCACCCCCAGCCCCACCCGCCAGGAACAGAAGTGCAGGGGAAACAGAGCGTACCCTAACACACCGCCTGGCACAGGGTGCAGGGTTAGGGGTCATCAGCACCACCAGACAGATGTGGACTCAAGTCCTGCCCCACCGCACGGACACTACAGAAAACAGCAGCCTCTTGGTGCCTTGTTTTCTCCATTTGGTAAATGAGGATGGGCATCTCCATCACTGGAGACTGACAGGTAAGCACTGGTCAAACGCTGGCCATCTCTAGTCCTATTCTCTCCTCCATGATCCTGCTCCCACAGCTCCACGTGAAAATGTGTGCTAGCCCCAGAAATACCCCCCAATCCCAATTCCACCTCAGGCTACCGCCTCCCCCTACCCTGCACAGAAAACTCCCTGGAAGGGTAGTCTGCCTTTGGATTCATCAGTTCTCAACTTGTACACTTGTGAATTCACACATTCTCTCACTCAACAAACACTTCCACACTGTGAGGAGGTGTGGGGACACAGAAGTAGGTGGGGTGGTGCTCCGGGGCTCAGGAAAAGGAGACAGGTGAGTAGACTGAACCCAGAGTTACAGAGCGCAGTGGGCTACAGCACAGGGTGCCAAGGGGTACAAGAGCAGGAGACACAGCCGGGGCCTCCAGAGCTGGGGCAGTAGGGCAGCCAGGGACTCCGGGTCACTCAGCACAGTTTCAGCCAGGCAGGAAGGGTGGACAAAGTAAGATGACAAGGTCTATGAATGCCTTGCTGAGAAGCCAGGAATGACATCCTGAAGGCAACCCGAGCAAATGTGCCCGGAGGACAGGGCAAGAAGGAGGAGATGAGGAAGAGATGGCTGCAGTCTCCTGGTGGACGAGGCCCAAGGAATGCAGTGATTCACTGTGTGGAAACCCACAGGGAAAGGGAAGGAATGACAGTTCACCTTTAAATGTGCTTCTCTCCGGTGCCCCTGTGGGTCATCGAGGTGGAAATCTCATTGCCACTCGAGTGGCATCTACTGAGCCCCTGCCTAGTCCCAGGCACAGGCCTCAGTGAAAGTGCAGCAGTGAATAAGGAGACTCCTCCCCCAGCCCTGCCAGGAGAGTATCACTGGCAATGACAGTGCACACAGAGGGCTGCCAAGAGCTGTGTGGAAAAGACAGGACGAGGTCAGACACATGGCTGCGAGAGCAGGGAGGTGGCCACTGCATCAGCCAAGCCTACCCATGGGGACAGGAGACACCAAAGCTGAGGAGCACTGTGCTGAAGTGCTGGAGAGACGCACGGCAGAGATGAAAGCAGATACCACTGGCAGGAAAACACCAGGGAACTGGGGGTCCCAGAGGGGCTGGGACAGGTGTGCGGGGGAGGGGCGTGGGGTCAAATGCAGTCACGCAGAAGGCCGGTGGATGGCACTGGAAGGGCTGGGTGATCAGGAGCTCCCAGGACCTTGCCCAGGCAACCCAGGCAGAGCAGGAAGCAGATTCCAGTCCTTTCTTCTGAAAGTGCTGTGTAAGATCAAAAGTGGCCAAGTCCCACCCACAGCCCTCCCTGGACATGGCTACTCCACGTATCTCAAAGAACAGCCTTGCCCCATTCTGTTTTTCCTTCCTCCACATGATGGACACACCCTGAGCAAGGCCCTGGAGAGACGCAGGACAACGGCTTAGTAGTAAGGGCCATTACACAGCAGTACACCCACTACCCACAGTGCTCCCAATCTTCCCCAAGTATGCCCTGAACCTTCCCAAAATTCCTTTCCTACATCAGCCATCCCAGGGTTCCAAGGTCTCTGTTCTCTTCGATCCCTGGCCCAACATTATACCATGTCTTAAGAGAGTACACTGCCAGGATTCTGGTGCTCCTGGCCACTAGGCAATGTTGTGCCAAAGACTCCCAGGTTCTCCCAGGCCAGGTCAGGTCAGCTTGCTACCTTCCCCCACTTCCCTCTGTGGGTGGCATCCTCAGCCTCCCAGCACCCACTGCTCTTCCATACAGCCTGGGGATCCTCTCTGTCCAGGCACCTGGCTAGGCTCCCAGATTCCCAGGTGAGCAAGCCAGTCCCTGCTGCCACTGAGTGGAGCATCACAGTCTGGTCAGGGAGCAAACACACACACAGAAGAGCAAAGGCACTGGCAGACAGGGAGAGGAGTGGAGCTTTGTCCTGCTGGGGAGGTGAGGAGGGATCAGACATGGCAGCAAGGCCCTGCCTCCCAACCCTCTCCTCACTCCATGCACCTTGGCCCAGCCCCAGCCTCCCACATAGAACCCACCTTCCTCGCCCATGTCCCTCTCCGCTCTACTGGCACCCAGTCACTCCCTTGCTCTAAAAGACCCTTCACAGTTGCTGAAGGAGCGAGAAATCCTGACCCTCAGCCTAGCCCTCAATGTGCCCCACAGCTATCTCCTGCCCTGCCAAGCAAATTCCACTCCCCACACACGTTCACCCATACACTCACACACAGCTGTCGATCCCCACCTTCCTTCCCACTCTACTGAACATACTATGCACTTTCCAGCCCTTGTTTTGGCACAAATTATTCCCTTTGCCTAGGGGTAGGAGGGGCCCTGCCTGCTGAAAGCCAATCACCTTCCAGCCCCCCAGCTCTAAGAAGCCTCCTGAATTCCCCCCTGAGGAAAGAAGTCTCTCCCCCCCCACTCCCACAGCCTGGAACTTGCAAAAGGGACTGTAATGATCGCCCCTCCCTGTATTTTCAATTCCTGGGGGTGGGGGTTTCACATTTTTTCCACCCTGTGCCCACAGGGCCCATACGCAGCCTTGGGTAGGCATTTTTTCATGGAATGGGTGAGGCTGAGGTGACGCCTCAGGAGGGAGATGGGGAGAGGAGTGTGGAGTGGTCAGGGCCGGGGAGAGACAACTCGGCCACTCAGCGGCAGAGAGGAACAGCTCACAGAGCCTCACTGGGCCTCGGTTTCTCCATTTGTGAAGTGGGGGCACAGTAGTCCCTCTTATCTGCAGTTTCACTTTCCATGGTTTCAGTTATCTACCGTCAACCGTGGTCCAAAAATACTACATGGAAAATTCCAGAAATAAGCAATTCATGTTTTAAATTTTGCGCCATTTTGAGTAGCACGATGAAGTCTCACACTGTCCCTGCTCTGTCCAACCCCGGACATGAATCACCCCTTACCCAGCGCCTCCAAGCTGTACCTGCTACCTCCCATTCGTCATTCAGCCGTCTCGGTTACCAGACTGCCGGTCACAATACTGCAGTGCCTGAGGCCAAGTCACCCGCACTTTACTTAGTAATGGCCCCAAAGCGCAAGAGGAGTGGTGCCTGCAATTTGGGTGTGCCAAAGAGAAGCCTCAAAGTGCTTCAGAAGTGCGGGGGCTCTCCCTCCCGGGAGCACACCCACACCTTTCCTCCCTCTCCGGCGTGCATCTCTTAAACTCTAAGGGACCCCACGAGACCTGCAACCAGGGGAGCAACGGGTGGCAGCAGCTCGTCCCATGCTCACTCCTGGAGCCTGTCTCCAAGGCCCCCTTTTCTCTGACTTTTCAGTGAGCTGACACTGCCTCCCCGCCGCAGGCTCTCTCCTGCTGCTGCTTCTATCCTAAGCCCTTCCTTGCTTCACTGTTCCCAACTTTAATAAACATACTCTCAAAATTAAAAAAAAGCTGCTGGTGTGGCTCCGTGGACAGAGCACCAGCCTGTGAACCAAAAGGTTGCCAGACTGATTCCCAGTCCGGGCACATGCTGGGGTTGAGCCAGATCCCACGTTGGGGGCGTGTGGGAGGCAACCAATTGATGTTTCTCTCCCTCTCTTTCTCCCTCCCTCCCCCTCTCTCTAAAAAGAAGCAAAATCTTTAAAAAATAAAAATAAAAAAGAAAGAGAGAAGAGGTGTGTATGTATTAAAAAGAAATGTGGTGTACATAGGATTTGCTACTATGCAGTTTCAGGAATTCACTGGGGGTCTTGGAACGCATCCCTCAGGGACCCAGGGGAACTGCTGTAACACTGTGCCACCCTGAGGATTACCGTAAACATCAAATTAGACTACTAAGCAAAGCACACTCTACAATGGGAAGCCACTGTACATCTATTATTACAGTGCTACACATCTATTATTATAATATTACTATTGAGACAGAGGAGCGGGCTTTATTTACAAAGAACCAAGGGGGTGGAGAGGGAAGCTGGGCAAAGCTATTAAGCAAGACTGCGCTGCAGGTGTCAAATTATAGTCCTTCCACTTGCTACACACACGATCTTTGTCGAACAATGAAATATTGCACCAAATACTACAGTACACGTTGTATTCGTTACTTTCTTTCGACTAGTTGGCTGAGCTGTGTTCAACACCCAGGACAGAACAGTCTGTTACCAGTTCTCAGTCACCGATTTTTAAAAACACCCAACTTCACATACAGTAGGTTAAGCACATACCTATAAAAACCCACTTACCAGTGTATTTCGGACCATACAACGCACCTAGGTTTTAGAGGAAAATAGGAAAAAAATTTTTGAAGCAAAAAAATGTGGTAAAATATTTAATAACATAAATAACACAATATTTCACCAATGTAAGTGTAAACAGAACTCAACAGCAGCATTAACAACCATTATTCCTCCCAAATGTGGGGGGGGGGGGCAGGTGCATCTTATAGTCTGAAAAATATGGTAGGTAGTTGTGAATTAAAGGATATTTTCTAGTCCTGGCTGGGCAGCTCAGTCAGAGTATCATCCCATATGCCAAGGTTGCAAGTTCAATCTCCAGTGAATTGAACAAAAAACCAATGAATGCATAAATAACGGAACAACAAAGCATTCTCTCTCTCTCCCCCCCTTCCTCTCTCTCTCTTTAAAAAAAATCAATTAAAAATTTTCTTTAAGGATATTTTCACCTTGACTGGTGTGGCTCAGTTGGTTGGGCATCATCCTGCAAAGCAAAACGTTGCAGGTTCAAATCCTGGTCAGGGCACATGCCTAGGTTGCAGGTTCAGTCCCTGGCTAATGTGTGTATGAAAGGCAGCTGATCGATATTTCTCTCACACATGGATGCCTCTCCCTCTCTTTCTCCTTCCTTCCCTTCTCTCTGAGAACAAATAAATAAAACTTTTTTTCAAAAAACACATATTTTCTAGTGGCTAAAAGTCAACCAAAAAAATTGAATCCACAAAGTCAAATGCCAACACTAAAAATATGGCCTGAAAGGAAATGCTGATTCCCCATCCTGGTGTGTGAGGATGTCGGCTGAGCCTGTCATCATCTTCTTTGTGGAGAAAGTGTCCAAAGAGCGGTAGAGGATGCCACGGCACTCAGGCAGTTCTCATCTTCACCCGGGAAAACACCAATGGGAGGCATGCTCACAGTAACACCTGCCTGGGTCTGTGGGGCTCTGGGACCCCCTCCACAAACTGTGCCCTTTCCAGGGTGGGGGGGTGGAGAGGGCCAGTCCACCCTCACATTAGTCTTGGTTAAGTTCTCAACATGAAGGCCTCATCATCAACAGTTTTTGTCCTGCTTAATCTTTTCCCTTTGCAAAAGCATTTCCTTTTCCACCGGAAAATGTAAAATTGAAAAGCACATCCTATGCAGATTAAGAAAAGCAAGTTTCCTATTGATCCATATAATAATTGACAGGCACGATCATTACTGTCACTAGTAAATCACTAGCAGAAAGAGAGCCTCTTTTCTCATCCTCCAGAGCAGAAGTGAAGAGACAAAAAAAGCCCTGGAGGGAGGAGTGGGGGCTTGGTCCCAGGACGATGGGTGGTCCTGAGGGGAGTGGGCCTGGGCAAGCAGAACCCTACGCTATGCCTGTTGCTTCACCAAATAAGCAAGACTTCCCCAACAGCCACCAAAGGCAGCCAGAGAGACAGACCACCCCACCCACCCCACCCCACCCCACCCCACTATCACCTGCCTGCTTCAGGGGCTGGGGGACACAACAGGAACAAAGCTGCCCTTGCCCTCCCCAGGAGCCCATGGTGTGGCATCCACCTCCCCAGGAGGCCTGAAACCAGCCATTTCCCCTCTCACTTTCTTAGCTGCCTTGTTCAGGAACAGGCACAGGGACAATGACAGCGACACCCAGAGAGGTCAATGATAAAAACATACAAACTGCGTATCCCACTACACTTCCTTACTTCCATTCAAGACCTGTGCCCCGAGTCTCTCCCAACACTGTTCTGGGGGACACTGGGCTACCAGAGTCAGAGAACAGGGCTCTGAATGGGCAGAGGAAGTTGTACAGATTGGTGGGGAGGTCTGAAAGGTTGTGCATGTCTGCCTCCACTGGTCCTGCTGGAACAGAGGAGGAAACAGAGGGAGATGCAGGACTCTCTCCCTCCTTTTCTTTATCTCCAGCCCAGAGGAGGGATTCATCCCACCTCTGCGAGTCAAGGGAATATGCCACACAGTGTCTGCGCCTAGCAGAGAGGAGCCCATTTGAAGGAAGGGACTCAGTTCTGTTCATCTCGTTCTGCTGGTAGGTGCTCAGTAAACAAAATGTGATGGCCTCCCCCCAGGAGCTGGGCTGCTTCTCAAGTGCACCTGCGTGGGGGGGTCTCACCCAGCACGGAAGGCCTGTTGCAAGATGGTGGGTCTTTTTTTTTTTAAGATTTTATTTATTTATCTTTAGAAAGAGGAATAAACCAGGCAGTGAAAGATAAATACCATATGATCTCACCTTTAACAGGAACCTAAACAACAAAACAAAGAAACCAGCAAAATATAGTCAAAGACACTATAATAGAGGACAGGCAGAAAGTGACCAGAGGAGAGAGAAGAGGGAGTTTCAGGGGAAAAGGGGAAGGGTTTACAGGAACAAAGTTAAAAGACACATGGTCAAAAACTAGGGGGAGGGTGGTAATGGGAGGGAAGTTGCGAGGGAGGGGTGGACGGGCTGGATTGGGAGTAAAGGGGAGAAAACTGTACTTGAACAATGATTAAAATAAAATAAAAAAAAAAAAAAGAGGGGAAGGGAAGGAGAAAGAAAGAGAATGAGATATGAAGAGGAGTGGGGATTAACCCAGAGATGAAAGGGGAAGGAACACTCTAAAGAGAGGCAATAAATAACACGTGCAGAGGCCCTGAGGCAAAAGGGAGTGTCAACTATGCAAGCAACTGGAAGGAAGAAGGGCCAAGGGGGCACAGCAGAGTGAACAGGGAGGGCAGATCTCGGAGCTGCGGAATACAGGTGGGCCACACACTGACCGGGGCACAGGCCCGCTCCGGCCCACAAACAGGGTCGGCCAGGTTTCCTGGCACCTCATCTCCTTGCTTTCGACCAGTGTGTACAAGAGGAGAAGTGACTTTTTATCAACCAATCTGAAATATAATCAATAAAAATCAATTCTGCTAGCAAAACTACAAGAATCCCACCCAGCACACAGAGCTGAAAGGAAATCAGGAGACAGCTGTTTGCGGTCATCTGTGCCTCTACGTCTCTCCTATGGCTTGTGGCACCAAGAGCTGGCACTACCATGGCGGGCACAGCACCGCCGTACACAGGAGTAGCCTTTGGCAGGTCTCCCTCCCCATGTCTGTCATCAGCCACTCTCTGGGAAAGCAGACATCATCAGTCCCTTTTGTCTCAGGCCAATTTGTAGGCCAGGCACAGACTCCCGTGTCTCATTTACCAAACGCTTTACTCTAAGTCATCCTAATGTCCCAGCCCTGGGCTTGCACCTGGCCCTTGGAGCGGAATTCTGACTTTCTGGCTTCTGCTAATTCTGCTTTGCCTCTGTCTGCCACTCCTGCCTCCCTCCTCAGCATCCCTACGGCTCGGTCCAAATGTCCTTCCTCCCCGTGCAACATCTCCAATCCACGCAAGTGGAAGCCAGTTATCCGTCCCTCCCCCAGTTCGGACCACCCAGGGCCTGACCCTCCTGTGCATCAGCCTTGAAGCACTGAGCACCCATTCTGGCAGGGAAACCTCCTGATCCTTCATAAAGTCAATGAAGAAATTTTCCCATTTTCCCCTCCACATTCCAATGAGGTGAGATTAAAACAATAAATAAAAATTTAAACAAGTGGCCTTCTCTCCACCAGACTCCACAATATCTAGTGAATAGGTACAACAACCAGGGTTTGCATTTTTCTCTTTTATTGATTCTAGAGAGAGGGGAAGGAAGGGAGAAATAGAGGAGGAGAAACATTGGTGTGAGAAACATCAATCAGTTGCCTCTTAGACGCACCCTGACTGGGAACTGAACCCACAACCCAGCATGCGCCCTGACCAGGAATCAAACCGGCAATCCTTCAGTTTGCAGGACAATGCCCAACCAACTGAGCCACACCAGCCAGGGCAGCATAACCAGTGTTTAAAAACAAATGAGATCTGCCCTGGTTGGTGTGGCTCAGTGGACTGGGTGCCAACCTGTGAACCAAAAGGTCACCAGTTCAATACCCAGTCAGGGCACATACCTGGGTTGCAGGCCAGGTCCCCAGTTGAGGGCAGGCATGAGGAAAGCAACTGATTGATGTATCTCTCATACATCAATGTTTCTCTCCCTCTCTTTCCCCCTCCTTTCCCCTCTCTCTAAAAATAAATAAACAAAATCTTTATAAAAATGAAAACAAATGAGACCTCACTCTGTTGTAAGGCTTAGCAGCTGTAAAAAAAATTTTTTTCAAAAACAAGAAACTACAACCCTGGCCTGGTGGCTAAGTTGGTTGGCGCATCACCCCAATATTCCAGGACTGCAGGTTCAGTCCCCATCAGGGCACATACAGGAGACAGCCAGTGGATGCAGAGGTAAGTGGAGCAACAAATTGATACTTCTCTCTCCCTTCCCCCTCCCTCTCTCTCTCTCACTCTCTCTCATCAGTAAATAAAAATTTAAAACAACAAAACAAAACAGGAAACTACAGTGCCAATGCAGAGCCCAGCCCTGGGTCGGAAGAGCCATGTGAGCAGAGCTTGCTGGATGGGACCTTTCGCAGGTACCATAATGCCTACTGGCTCAGTTCACCCTTTATAAAGTGAGGATAAGACCGACTAGAGTGACCGGGAGATAAACCGAGTAATCCAAAACACCTTTGCTGCTCAGTCCTTGGCACCTTCGTGGTGAGGCCTTCCTGGGCCTCACACAGGAGTCTCGCTTCACAGTTCTCACAGCACGATCCCACTGCCACGGGACAGACTCAGTACACACCTGCTCATCTCCTTTTGTCTGTGCCTTCCTCCTTAGACTCTCAGCCCCACTGGGCAGGGCTGTCTTCAGATTCACTGCTACATCCCGCTGCCCATAAAGCGCCCACAACGGGGAGATGCCCAGTGAGACTTGCTGAAGGAAGGGCATGACACACAAATGAACACACTGACTGCACACCCGTCACCCTGCAGGGTCCTGACGCTCCACAGCTGTGAGGCAGATGTGTAAGACTGAGCTATTCCCAATTTGCAGGTAAGGAAACTGAGGTGCAGAAAATACGGCACCACTAAGGGCACTGAAAGAATATCTGGGGACCTTAACACTAAAATACAGGCACCCTGCTCTGGCTGGTGTGGCTCAGTGGGTGGAGGGCCTACCTGTGAACCGAAAGGTCACTGGTTCCACTCCTAGTAAGGGCACATGCCTGGGTTGCGGGGCCAGGTCCCTGGTGGGGGCATGCAAGAGGCAGCCAACTCATGTTTCTCGCCCTCCCTTTCTCCCTCACTTCCCCTCTATCTGAAAATAAATAAATAAAATCTTTAAAAATAAATAAAATTCAGGCACCCTGAAGAGACCTCAAATGATAACGGGGCTTAGAGCCTTCTTCAAAGAAGAATATGTACAGCGTGGATGCTAGCTACTCAGGTCAGGTCAAGGTGGAGAGAACCTGAGGGCACCTCCAGGGGTGGGGCTGATGAGGTGCCTCTCACCTTGGGGGGGGGGGTCTGCCTGTCAGCACAGTAATGTGGCACAGCTTGAGGCATTGGAGAGTGGACTTTTAGCTCTAGGGCACCCTCTGATCCAAGACAGTCACTGAACTTCCCAGATCAGCTAATTAGGGTTAAGAAGGAGGCATGGGAAAGTTGCTTTAAAGTTCAAAATTGGGGCAGAGGGGGTGAAACTAACATGTTCGTGCTTGATCTGGAGCTACTTAGTTAACAAAAAAACAGGTGAATGCAGGTCAGTCAGACAGAGAAAGCCAAAGAATTCTGTATCTTAAAGGACAGGGCCAAACTTTACTGTTGAACCTGGCTCTCTGCCCACCAATTTATGCCGCATCACCATTAGCATTCTAGTAAGATAGAAACTAGCAATTATTTTAGAGAAAAAAAACAAGGGACAAAAGGACAGACAAGTGTCCCGAGCGATCAGCATTCATCCAGACACACTGGCCGGGTGTTGTCTGGGCGGGGTGCCCAGCAGGCTCCCTGGAAGAGCGGCAAGAGCAGGATCCTTCAGGCGGATGGATGTGGGTCAACCCCAGCTCTGCATCCACCAGCTATGGGACTTCAGCAAGTTACTGCAATCTCTGTGGGTCTGTTTCCCATTTGCAAAATGGGAAAGGAAGCAGATGACAGAGGGAGGAAGACCCCAGTGGCCTGGAGAGGGTGGGTAAGGGGAGTGGAACTCCTTGGGCACAGGGAAGATTCTCCTCACCGAGCCCAATGCTTTCCTCCAACTACCACGTGCTTCCTAGTCCAGGGGCCACACAAGGGACCCACAGAATGGACAGGAGGGAGAGCTCTCATTCAGGTGGGGCTGAGGGAAGATACCACCCAAGAGGCCTCTGAGAACAGCTGAGCAGGTAGGATGTAGCAAGAGGTCACAGCACGAGGCTCCAGTAACAGAGCCATGGAGCTGGGGGAGCACTGAGAAGAGCCAGGGGTTTGCTCGGAGATGACGGAAGGGGGGAGAGGAGGCCCACAGGGGGAGGTGGGGCAGGAGCAAGGAGCATGGGAATGCCAGGCCAGAAGCAATCAAGCTGGACATACTGGGAGGAGGGGAATGAGAGCTGCTAGAAGTTCCTGAAGCAGGCAGGTGGCTGAGGATCTGTTTTAGAAGATGAATCCTGCAGTGATATGGGATGAACTAAGAGGGAGAGGCTCAGCAGGAAGAGGAAAAGCCCCAGCTCATGAACTTGTGGGAGTGGTAAGGAGGCAGCCAGTTCCAGAGTCCAGCAGGCTGGGCAGCAAAGGAGAAACAAGAGGTTAGACCCCAGAAGATGGGGGAAGGCAGGTTTAGAGTGTGGTGCGTGAACACGCCCGAGACCATACCAAAGACAGAGCACAGAAAGGATGCGGGCAGAGAAAGCTGACATTTGGGGGCAGAAGAGAGTGTGTGAAGGCCCATGGGTAGACTACAGTGACAAGTGTTTCCAGGAGGACCAGCCCCAACAACAGCTACTGGAGTCAAGGGCGGCAAAGTCACTGGTGACCTGTGAGAACGTACGGTACAAAGGGGTGACACACGTGTGTTTCCCGTGTGGGTGAGGCGAAGGAAGCTGTGCAGAGACAGACGCAAATTAATGAGATGCTGAAGGAGTAGGGGAAAGCCCGCTCCTAGAGAAGAACTACACTCTTCAAACTAACAAGATTAATATTCAGGGTACAGGGAGGGAGATGTCATAAAGATCCCAGAAAGTAGGGAACAGACCAGGAAAGCTGCTGATGGGAACAGCTGCTGATAGGCAGTGCTGGGGCCAGTCAAAAACTACCCCTCCCTGCCCCTCTACAAAACCACTAGCTAAGCCACCTTACTCACCTTCAACTGGCCACCCATGGTCCAAGGGTGTCTTATACCTCAATCCAACCAGATCACAGCCTCCTATGTCAGGGGGCTCCCCACTGCCCCAACCAGAAATTATCCTGGAATCACATCCATCCTTTCCCTGTAATTATCTATTAACCACTTGATCCCCTCAGCCAGAATGGAAGTGCCTGAAAGGGCTGTGCCTCGCACCTGGGTCAAGAGAACACCTGCCTGGTGCAGTGCTTCTCTTAAGTACAGGTATAGAGCAATGACAACATGATTCCCCACAGGAAGAAAACCTGGCCATGTCTTCATTCAACAAACACATAGAGAAAGCAATAGGAAAAAGCACAGAAGTCAGTGACCCAAACTTGTAAGAGGTCAGAGAATCCAGGCTGTCAGTCTCTTACGAATCCTTGTTCAATTCTGCTCCCACCCCCAGCACCCATGCCACACACAGAGAAGAAAAGCCACATGTGAGTAGCACTGGGCAGAGCAGGTAGCTGGTCCCTACTTCATGGCACCTGTCATAAGTAGACACCCCCCCATCAGTGTGTCTTCCTCACACCACCCCTCAGCATCGATCACCGTCCACGGGTGTCTATGGGTCTGTGTGCTCTGTCTCTGCAGCAGACTGGGCACCCAACAACAGCAGGCACAGGCTTCTTGATCCCATGCCCCTGAACCCATGCCCAGCACCCAGGATCAAGAGATAGGTGATCAGCAGAGACCTCTGGAAAAAATGACATTTGAACTGCCACCTGAAGGAGGGAAAGGAGCCAGGCACTGGAAGATCAAGGGAAGAAGCTGGGAAGAGCACTTCGGGGAGAAGGAACTATCTGTGCAGACACCCTGAGGAAGAGGAACAGAAAAGCAGCAAGTATGAAGTAAGACTGCCGTGTGGGTGCCAGAGACAGCAGGCGAGACAGACTAGCAGACACCAGCAGGGCTCCCTGGGGAGGAACTGGGATTTTATGCTACAAGGTACTAAGCAGGTGAATCACATGATCTGATTGACCTGACTCAGGTTTTCATACCTTACCTCACAGCAGCAAGTCCCTGCCTTCCCCTAAAGCTAATCCTTCATCAGCAAAGTAAGAATCCCCTCTTTGTTGTGCTGATAACCACCAACGTGTTAGAAAGCCCTTAATAAACTCTAAAGCACTCTGTCCTGACCGCATGGCTCAGTTGGTTGGGGTGTTGTCCTGTACACCAAAAAGTCGCCAGTTTGATTCCCGGTCAGGGCACACGTGGGGCATGTACTTGAGGAAACCAATCAGTGTTTACCTCTCACATCGATCAATGTTTCTCCCTCTCTCTCCCTTCCTCTCTAAAATCAATGGAAACATTCTCGGGTGCAGACTAAAAAATAAATAAAACACTCAATAAACAGCTATTGTCACCAAAGTTCAAATTAAGGCTAGTGGCAAAATTTGATAGGAAATTTTAAAAGATTTCCTCTCAAAAAAATAGAAATGCTTTGCCCTGACCAGGGTGGTTCAGTGTGGTTCAGCTGGTGGAGGGTCGTCCTGCAAAGTGAAAGGTCTAGTGATTCCCGGTCAAGGCACATGCCTGGGTTGGGGGTTCAGTCCCCTGTCAGGACACATTGCTGGAGGTGACTGATGGATGCTTCTCTCCCTCTTTTTAAAGGTAAATAAAACCTGCCCTGTGTGTCTCAGTGAACTGAGTGCTAGCCTGCAAACCAACAGGGTGCTGGTTAGATTCCCAGTCAGGGCACATACCTGGGTTGCTGGTCAGGCCCCCAGTGGGGACAAGCAACCACACATTGATGGAAACTCCCTCCCTGTCTCCCTCCCTTTCCTCTCTCTAAAAATAAATAAAATCTTTTTTCAAAAAAGAAGTAATGCCTTTTCATTAAATGAGCCTAAGTAAGTTTCAACCCTGACACCCTAAACTGTAGCAACTGGCTATTAATAACACCCAACATCTGTAGGGCACTTAGTTTGCAGAGCACTTTCATATGTTACAAGAACTTGTTAATTAACAAAAGCTAGCTAGCCTTTAATGCTTTCAATTTAATGAGTTACAAATTGGCTAGTTCTTGCAAGATTTAGCAGGTATGCATGTCTCTTTCCTTGGATCAACTGACCACTCATGTCAACCTGCCTATCAGCATTCCTAGGGTCTGGCATTCTTACTGCTGTGGTCTCTATTCCCACATGTCCAAATCTGCCAGAGAATTAAATGATGTAACTATAGTATCACTGAATGCTTCTGATGTGCCAGGCACTGTTCTAAGGGCTTTACATACTTAATCTTCACATTATCTCAATATTCTCTTCCCTATTTTCCAAATGAGGTAACTGAAGCACGGAGAGGCTAAGAGCTTCATCTAAGGACACTCAGAGGAATAAGTGCTGGAGCCAAGATTTGAATACAAGATGATGTGACCCTGTGTCCTCACTCTTAATTCCTAGCTAATTCTTGCAAAATGCTTATAATACGGTGGTATTACAGCAAACAGAACACAGATATTCAGTAAATAAAAACAGCTGTTATTAGCAGGATACAGGTAGCTTCTAGTTCTAGCGAAAGCGTCACCTCTGGGAGAGCAGCGACCTTGTCTGTCTGGGTGACTGCTGCGCTCCCAGCACCTGGCCGAATGCACATCGGACGTAAGAACAAATGAATGAATGTCCCTCCCAGAAAGCACGGCTGCTTGCGCATGGCTTTTTTTCCCACAGTTACTGCCCCTTAGTAAGAGCATCAGACGGACATGAGGACACAGAAAGACGCCCGGAGACCTGCGATTCCCCCTTACACGGCTCAGGTGTGGCAGAAGCAGCTCCCAAGGGAGAGAGAGATGAGTCCAGGATCCCGCTACTGGCAGGTCCTGGCTCCCGCGCCCCTCTGCCCTCTACCCCGCGGGGGACACTGTCCGCCCCGGAGCTGGGAGTGGGCAGAAGACAAAGACTCGCGGGGCCGCCGCACCGGCACAGATGCTCGCTTTCCTCGCCCACCTCCCCGGAAGGGAGTCCAAAGTCACTGTGCCTCCCCCGGCCTGGGAGCTGTGGTGGAGTACTGACAGACTCGGGCCCCAAACCCTGCAGATACGCGCCGTGGCCCCGCCTGGTAGCCCCACGCCGAGGGTCGCTGGGACGCGGGAGGCCCCGAGCCGGCCTGTCACCTTCACAGCAGCCCGCCCCCTCGCGCGTCCTCCGCCAGGGTCCCTCAGCGCGTGCCACCGCTTCTCAGCAAGATGCCCTCAACCCTCGACCTCCCTGTAAGTGTCCACCTCGCGCCCCGGCGCCGCGCCCCCGCCAGTCCGCCCAGCCAGTACCTGCTGAGAAAGCGGGAGGAGCGGCGTCGCCATCTTCCCACGGACTCGGGCTCCGAGCGCCGGGGGGCGGGGGTGGGACCGCGCGTGCGTACTGGTGAGAGGGGCGGTGCGCGCGCAGTCGGGCCGGGAGTGGGCGGGGTCGAAGCAGGGCTGCGCACGCGTAGCCCTGCCTACAGTGGGGCAGAGTCCAAGGCGAGGGCACGCGCGCCTCGCCCAGGCCGGAGGGGGGCGGGGCCTAGGAAGCGCACAGGATACCGAACCGTAACTGGGCTTACACCCTGCCTCTCCAGACCCCGGACGTCTATCTGAGGTTGCTCGCTTCATTATTCCAGGTCTTTGCCGGTGCCGGACCCTGTGCTAGGGATTGCGTTCGCCCCCCCCCCCCCGTGCGCCTGGAAAATGCATTATGGGGGTCCGTTGCCCACCCTGCAGAGGGGTCGACACCCTCGCCCTGCCCCACATGTGCCATGACCTGAGAGACCTGTTTGTATTTGAATTTCGGTCTGCCGCCTTAGGGCTTTGGCTAAACTGTGTTGCGACCCAATCTGTGCTGCAGCAGCACCCACATCGCATGGGGTCAGTTCCCAGCCTCTACTTTCGAGCTCTGTGACTTTGGCAAGTCACTTAAGTAAACCTCTCTGGCCTCCATGCCCCTCTTCTGAAAGAGGGAATGGTGATATGTGTTTGGTGTCTTTCCATCTTTATGCCTTGCACTGTGCCCAGCACCGAAACAGGCACCTGATGTTTGCTGGAGGACCATTCCTGGAAGGGCATTTATTTAGACACTGATAAAATTTCTGAGGTAATCTAAATTAAATTACACCAGGCTGGAAAGAGAACAAACAAACAAACAAACAGGCTGTTACAGCGGGGGGCCAGCTCACAAGATTGCTTACACGCCTAAGCGTATGTTGGAACTTTGGGGTAGCTATTTCTGCAATTATCTAAAAGAACAGCCAAGGCGACTTCCTACCCCAGGAGCCTCTCCTTGTTCATACATGAACTTTCTCAGCTTGCCCACTATTACCTACCGACTCCACCTATCCCAAAATGAGCTTGCCTCACCTTCTCCCGTCTCCTTTATCTATAGCCAATGTAAATTTTTTCAAAACTTACATTTTCTCCCACTACTTGGTGTGTAAAAAATGCTTACCCAATCCAGGATGGCGGATATGTTGCCTTTTCCACCTGTCACTGCTGCTGGTGCCCCAGGACCTGTTTATTTTCTTGCTAGCAATGGCCCATTAAACCCTTACCCCTGACTTTCATCCTTGGAAATTAAAGGTTTTGTTTAACACACTTTTTGCCTTCCATTGGCTATAGATACCCATTCATCTGTGGCAGGTTTCCACTAAGACAGTGAGAGGAAGGAAGGGCCAACCAGGCAGCTGACCAAAGTGGCCCAGGCTTTCTTCAGGACAGGTTGCCCCCACCCTCACCTGGTCCCGTGATGGTGCCTGGCCACTGTTTCTCAGGCAGGCAAGCTAGAAGGCCATGTGATCTCAAGAGTAGGGCACAGCTTCCTGTCCACCTGCTCGATTCTGGAGTCTCAAGAACTGCTGCTGCAGTGTCTTCAGTGACTTGGTGTGCCTCATGCCATTGTGATAAGTATAGTGTGCTTTGTGACTCATTCAACAACCATTTACCCATCAAATGCTCCTTACGCCCCTTGAGGACACCTAGGCTCGGGCAGGTGCTCCAATGTTGGACCAGGGAGACGTAAGTTCTATCCACCTTAACAGCCTAGACTGGAGGTCTGGCCCAGGATCTGCATCAGAACTACCCAGAACGCTTGTTAAATACACTGGATTTCTGATTCTGATTTACAGATATGGGTAGAGACTGAGATTTTTGCATTTCCAACAAATTCCCAGGAGATGCTGAAGCAGCTGGTCCCAGACTCCCATTGTGAAAACCACTGGTCTAAATGAAGGAAAAAAGACATCAGTCAAATAACCACATAAGGAAATAGACCACTGTAAACAGTGATAGGGTGGGTTCCACAGAGCCCTCCAAGAGTGTGACACTTGAAAGTAGAGCATGCATTAGGTGACAGAGGTAGGAGTGGGGACCATGGCAGGTAGAGGGAGCTGAGGGACTAAGAAGCACAGTGAGACTGGGACTCTGGAGCTCAGAGAGCAAGACAGTCTCAAGACAAGGCCAGATCACATATGGCCTTATGGGACACCCCTGTTTGAAGAGCAGTGAATTAAGGCCTTATGTAATCTGGCCTCATCTTGAGACTGCTTTGCTGTCTGAACTCCAAGTTCTCAGTCTCACCGTGCTCCTTTGTCCCTGTGCAAAGAGCAATGGGAGCCTGCTAGAGGGTTTTAAACATGATCAGGTCTGTGTTCTAGAACAGTGAGTCCAGATGCAACGGGCCAAGCGGACTAAGAGGAGAGGGATGGGAATGAGTGGGCCGTCTGGAAAGATGTAGCAGCGGTCCAGGTGGGGAAGATGGAGGTTTTTAGCTACCTTGAGTACTTTATCAGGTCCATCTTCCATGAGGAAAAAAGAAGTCATTCTAGATATTTCAAACACAGGACATTTGACATAGGAGATCGAGTGCAAAACTATTGGGAAAAAAAGAAGGGGTGTGTGAGGTCACCTAAGGTTAGTGACTATAGGAAGCTGCTAGTCCCTTTAGGACTAAAGATCAAAAGGTGTTACCCAAAACCAGTAATCACTGGGCTCTCACCATTCATGGCTGTTTCTGCCAGTTTTGCTAAAGTCACTGCTGTTGTCACCACTGCCTAAGGTGTTGCTAGAAGCCTGAAAATAATGGCTTTTCTTCACCTGCCTTTCGACCTCCTTTTAACAGAACATGGGAAACTGGTGGGCAACGGTGTCTGGGAAATGTGTGTGGCTTCCAGCCTGGGTGTCAGAGTTCACCAGGGCAATGACAACAGAGTCTCCTGCACCTTCTTGGGTGAAAGCAGACACTTGGTTGTGTGAGTCCCACATGGCTAGCCTGAGTGGCCTGGGGTTCCGCCTACTGCTGGGGCCTCCATGCTTGGCAGCGATCATCCATTCTGGGGACGCTCTCACTAGAGTCCAGGGCTGCGCTGCCCAACATGGCAGCCACTCACCATGTGTGGCTGAGTTTTAATTAATTATAATGAAATGAGATTAAAAATTCATTTCTCCATAGAATGTACAACACAAGGAGTGAACCCCAATGTAAACTATCGACTCTGGGTGATAATGACATGTCAGTTCACCAACTGTGATGGGTGGATGTCGTTGGTGGGGGAAGTTATACAGATTTGGGGACAGGAGACAGAGGAGCTCTCTCTAATTTTCACTGAGTTTTGTTGTGAACGTAAAACTCCCCTAAAAATCTTTATTAATTCTTAAAAAATTCATTCCTCAGTCCCACTGGCTACATCTCAAGGGTTCACATGCAGCCAGTGGCTACTGTACTGGCCACCACAGGTGGGGACCATCTCCATCCTCACAGAAATTTCTCTAGGACAGTGCTGCTTCAAGAGATCCTCTGAAAGTCTGTGCTGGTCTACACCATCTTTGTACAATTGTTTCCAGCATATTCTCCATAGACCTGGCTCCCCTTCTTCGCTTACTAACTTCTCAAAGACGAAGGAGGTAGGCGGTGTTTGAATCCCACCCCTGCACAGCCAGGGAGTTTTGCATTTCAGAGATGGGTAACAACCCCTGATGCACTGAGAAGACTGATGCGGCATCTGCTAAAAAAGTCCAAGTTCGGAGGTCTGCAACTTTGGCCAAAGAGAAAACAAAACTCGCCACAATTTCACTTTCTGAGTGAAATTCTCTCTCAAATCACCTACCAATATGCCATATATAATTTCTGACTTTATATAATTGAAATATTACTTATTTGTAATATCATGGATTCCAAATGTCTGCTGCCCTAAAGTTGATTATTTCTAACACAGATTTCTGCAATGAAATAGATCTCTTCAAACAGAAGACTGTGCGTTTTAAAAAAGCAAATTATTTGCTTTGAAAGCAAAACATTAAATGGAGAAGCAATCACTATTTTCACTTAAGAAAATGAATTTCATTCGTCTGTCTTAGAACAACGGGCACAGAAGTGGGTCACAGAGCAGGAGGGGAAAGAACACCAGCCTCTTCACGGCACTTCGAATGTCTGTGTGAGGCCCAGGTTCTCCAAAACAGCCAGGGCACCAGCAGAGCGGACAGCACCTTTTCACGCTGAGGGCGTTGTGTGAAGATTTCATATTGAAACCCTGGCCGGTATGGCTCTGTTGGTTTGGCATTGTCCCGCAAAGCGAAAGGTCGTGGGTTCAATTCTGGATCAGGGCACATGCCTAGGTTACGGGTTCAGTCCCTCTTCAGGGCGCCTGCAAGAGGCAGCCTTTCGGTGTTTCTCTCCCTCTCTTTCTCCCTTCCTCCCCCTCTCTAAAAAATAAATTTAAAAAATAGTTTTTTAAAAAGATTTCATATTGGAAAATTTTCTCGTGTTATTAGTAACTTACAAACTGAAGAAATAAGGCATCATTCCCCCTTTTTCAAAATAAGTTTTACCAACTTTTATTTATCAAACATTTTGGGGGTCAAGAAAAGAGCATTAGGCCCTGACCCGTGTGGCTCAGTGGGTTTAGCGTCATTCCACAAAGTGAAAGGTGGTCAGTTCTGTTTCTGGTCAGGGCACATGCCTGGGTTGCGGGTTCAGTCCCTGGACAGGGTGGATACCTACAATGCTTCTCTCCCTTTCTCCCTCCCTTTCCCTCTCTCTCTAAATAAAAAATTAGTAAAATCTTTTTGTAAAAAAGAAAAGGAAAGAAAAGAGAAGAAAAGAGCATCAGGTTTTCAGCCAGCCCCTCCCCTGCCTCTGGCTTCCAGCCCTCGGGTTTGTACAGAGGAAATATCTCATGCACAGGGGTGGGGGCTTGAGGAAACCACCGAGAAGCGTAGGAACATTTCTCCAAGAAAATTGGACAAGGCACCACATTTGTAGACATTTGAGCTTTTAAATGTAGATTAAAGTAGAAACGAGGTTTACCAGTCACCTTTATGTGGAGGGGGGTGACTAAAGTTCATCCCTCCTATGAAATCTCCTGAAGTTGTTTGCTTTTCCATCAAACTTGCCCATCAGCAGCTCCTCCTCATCCTCCTCACGGGCCTTCTTCATTTCCTCCTTGGCTTGGATGGCGTCCATCTCCCTTTCTGGGCCCTGCAGAAAGAAACAAAGACCCAGGGGCCCAGCGATTATGCTGCCTGGGGTTGGCTGGGCATCAGTGTGCCGCCTGCACCTGCCTTCTGAAAGCCTCCACTCCAGGTTGGGCGGCTAAGGGAGAGCTCCCAGGCTACCAGGTCCTAACCCCTGGAACCTACCAAAGTGACCTTATGTGGAGAAAAGGTCTTTGCAAATGGGGTTAAATGAATTATGTTGAGATTATCCTGCATTGTCAGGTGGGCCCTAAATTCCATCACAACTGTCCTCGAAAGAGAGGTTTGAAACACACGGAAGAGGAGAAGCCCACTCAAGACAGAGGCAGAGGTTAGAGGGATGTGGCCCTAAACCAAGGAACACCCAAAGCCACCAGCAGCCGGGTGAGGCAAGGAAAGGAGCTTCCCCTAGATTCTCAAGAGGGGGTGCAGCCCTGCCAACACCTTGATTTCAGCCACTTGATACTGATTTTGGACTTCTGGCCTCCAGAACTGTGAGGGAATACATTTCTATTGTTGGTGTGTTTTTTTTCTTTAGATTTTTATTTATTTACTTTTAGAGAGGGGAAGAAAGGGAGAGAAATGACCAATGTGTGGTTGCCTGTCGCACACCCCCTACTGGGGACCTGGCCCCGCAACCCAGGCATGTGCCTCAACTGGGAAAGGAACCAGCAACCCTTTGGTTCATAGGTCCGCACTCAGTCCACTGAACCACACTAGCCGGGGCAAATTTGTGTTGTTTTAAGCCAGCCAGTGTGTGGTAATTTGTTATGGCAGCCCCAGGGAATGAATACACCCCCTTCTTTCTGTCCCCAGAGCACATGGGTCCCTGTCCTTCAACCAGCTGACCAGTGAATGGCAATAAAAGGAGGCCTTAGAGCCTAAGTGAGAAAATCCAGGGAATGTAAAACTGGACCACACACTGAAAACTGTTTGGCTGGGGGGGATCTTGTGACCCAGCCTGTCCACTCCTGCGCTTGTGTTCACTGGAAGACACACACGGGAATGACTGTAACAGCCTTATGCATGAGGCCACGAGCCGGGACCCACCCAAAGCTGCATCGACAGAGAATGGATACATACCTTCTGGAATATTCTTACTGGAAGAATGAGCTACTGCTGCATGTGATAATACAAATGCATCTCACTACACTGCCTAGACGAGTAAATATTAGATAGCTCCGTCTATATGACTTTCAAAAGGAGGTCAGATTGATCCACGGGGATAGAATAGTGGTTCCTCTGGGGGAGAGTGTCTGCTGGGAGTGGGTGTGAGGCGGCTCCCAAAACTGGCAGCCTTGTGTCTTGATCTGGGTGGAGTGCTCATTAGTAAAAGTTTATCAAGCTCTTCCTTATGTATTAGACTTAAGTACAGAAGTAAAGAAATAACGAAAGAAAAGCTCATTGCGTTCATCATACCTTCGTCTCACCCCAGGTGGCCTTGCCGAAATTCTCAGCATACTCTTCATCGTCTGTGATCAGGAAATTATCAAAGATGGTTCCGGATCTCACCTGCGGATGAAAATAAGGCCTTCCTGACTGATGTGAGAAATGTAACAACTTTCATTCAAGAAACGATTGTATTTTGCTCTGTACTGTGGCAGTGACTAGCTCTCCAAGACAGCACATGCTGAAACCTATTTCTAGAAAGCCCATCCCCTCCAGGGCGCTGGTTCTCATGCCTGGCTGCCCATTGGGATCACCAATAGATTTCTGAAACTCCCGACGCCCGGTCTCAGCCTCAGGGCTGCTGGTGTAAATGGCCGGGAGCTGCCTGAGCACCGAGACTTGGAGAGTGCCCGATGCCTTGGGTGCTCGGCGGCGCCGTTCGGGACCTAGAGCACGAGAACACGCCGTGCAGCTTGCGGGCCCGGGCGGGCGGCGGCGGCGGCGGCGGCGGCGGCGGCGCCTGAGCGCCTGGTGCGCATGCGGAATCCCAAGCTCCACCCCCAGCCTGCTGCATCGGGACCTGCTGTCTGGTGCTAAAGCTGATGGACCCAAAGATCAGCTCTGGACAGAGCAGTGACCGATTCCCAGGGGGCAGGGAGGCAGACAGGAAGTGCCCAGAAGGCGGGAGGTCATCTGTTTTGGCCACAGCTATACATCTCAGGTCCAGGTATGGGTGCCAGGCGCACAACAGGAGCTCAAGGAATGCCAGCTATGTGAATTACGAAGTTTAGATTGGCCTGGCTGGTGTGGCTCAGTGGATTGAGTGCTGGCCTGAGAACCAAAGGGTCAACAACAGTTCATTTCCTAGAGAGGACACAGGCCTGGGTTGCAGGCCAGGTCCCCAGTAGGGGGCATGTGAGAGGCAACGACACACTGATGTTTCTCTCCCTCTCTTCCTCCTTCCCTTCCCCTTTGTCTAAAAATAAATAAATTAAATCTTAAAGAAGAAGAAGTGTAAGCTGAAGTTCAGAGTTATTAAACTAAAGCAAATTTAAAACCCAGTGACCTCCCCCAACCAGGCAGCTCAGTCACTCAGAGCGTTGTCCCAGTGTGCCAAGGTTGTGGGTTGACCCCAGTCAGGGCACAAACAAGGATCGACCAATGAACGCATAAATAAGTGGAACAACAAATGGATGTTTCCTTCTCTCTCTCTCTCACTCTGTCTCTCTCTCCCCCCAAAGACAAACAAACAAAAAACAGGGACCTGCCAAAGCTCCAGCCCGATGGCACCGATATTCTCAAATTCTGAGAGGTCATATTCCAGCAAATACTTGGTGTTTTTCATCTTTTGGTGGAGCCAAATATCCTTATCTATACCTTCCGGTTTCAGATCATCCTGCAACAACAAACCATACGTGGTGGTCCCCAGTGATGCAGCAGGGGAGGGGCAGTCTGAGAGCATCCCAGGAAGAAGATGCCCGCACCTGGTATGGAGGCTTCTGCAGCATCGATGCTTGCCAGTCCCCATCCAGCTCGTGGTTCCAGTCGCTTGGCTTGCTGGCACTGGCATCCAGAAAATGCTTCTCCCAGTCCTTAAAATACGTGTAAGGAAAAAAAAAAACAGATTCTCAGATTTGAGAAAGGAAATTCTTAGCTACCAGGAGACAGCCAGGCCTGTGAGCTAGGTTGCTATTTTCTCATCTCTTCTCAGTTCAGTGGTTGGAGGGTCGAGCACTCGGCGTCCAGATCTCACCGAGGGTCTCAGGGTCATGCACTGGCAGGGTGTTCTCTCCAACCCCCCAACCCCAGCCCAGGGGACTGCAGCCCTCTCCCCGTGCTACTGAGAGAGATGGCAATATGGAAAACCTGAAACAGCGGCTAAAGGCGTAGTGATGGGCAACAAGCAGTGGTGGGAAAGGGGGCTGCACATCCGCCGACGTTTGGGTTAAGTCTGTCCTACTTCAGTCACACAGGGACTACCCCAGGGAGCATCTGGACAACTAAGAAAGGTCCCAACATTTACCTGGGTAGCATGAGAAAAGAAATTATTACTGAGTCCTTTTATAGACATATAAACACTCACATAACACACATATATAATACATATACACACATGCACAGACACATTTATATGCATATGTCTATGAATAATATATAAAAGTACATATATACACATTTATGTACACAAATATATACTTATATATACATGTCTACATATACACATGTACATGGCATAGTAGGTATTGAAAGGACAGTTGTTAAATGAATGGATGAGAAACAGTTGTTATGGATTAATATTCAAACATATATAAAAGCATCAAAGTCATACACAATGGTGTTTTCTCTCTTAAAATTGAGAAATTGTAAATGTTTTTCACTTAACGGTGTTTTCATGATACTCTGTAATCCACACAGAGTGTTGCCCGCTTCTCAGCAATCCATACCTGGGAGTCAGTCACCTCTCCTACTGCTTTCCGCCCAGACCCCAGATGGCGATGGTGAGCCTCTGCTGTGTTAGGATCCAGAAAATGGTTATAATACATTCTGAGTAGTAGGCTGCCTGGTAGAATTGTGGGTTACCAGATCCTAACGCCACAATGAACTAATTTGTTCAGGAGCTCACAGGCAACTGAGCACAGGGATAAAACACAGCCAGTTCAGAAAGGAGCTTCTGAAAACATGATTGGTCTCCCGTGGGCACCTGTCCCCACCCAGACAGCTGGGGAAGGGGCGAGACTGCAGCGCTTCTCTGCCATTCTGTGCTTTGTCTAGAGTAAGTACCCTTTCCAGGTGAAAACTCCATTTTTTGGTCTGTTTTTAAGGTAAGAAAGGGAAGGGAAAACTTTGCTTTTTTTCCCCTTGAGAAATAATGGGAAAACTTTATATGACTGGGGATTTACCCTAATCTGAAGTCATTCTCATTGATTGTACACCATGGATTCCAAATTCAGGGAACTTAACTTTCAATTATCTGTGGATAAAATGGATTGCCAAATAATAGTCTAAACAGGATGCCATTTTGATTTAATAATTACGTGCAGTCTGCAATGAAGTATTTGATTATTAGATAGCAAGGCAGCTAATACGTTATAAGTTGTCAGAAACGGTAAACATCAGCCCAGTACTCTAGTTATGACACAGATAACTGTCTTCAGACAAACGGTGCACGTTTTGGGGCAGTGTATGATGTTCAAAACAAAATGTTATAGCAATAAAGAAACTCAGACTGAAAAAGAAAAGCAGCTGTAGTGGGTAGTTCCCAAAAAGATTTGTCCGCGTCCTAAAGCTGGGGATCTGGGATTGCGCTCTGCTTGAAGCAGATCGACTGGATTAGTCAGGTGGACCCTCAACGTCTTTATGAGAGAGAAGAGATGCAAGAAGAGGAGAAGTCCGTGTAGAAACGGAGCCACACACAGGAGTGATGTGTCCCCCAGCTAAGGAATGCCTAAAGGCAAGACAGCTGGAAGAACAGAGGAAGGATCCTCCCCGAGAGCCTTCAGAGGGAGTGTGGCCCTGCTGACACATTGCTCTCTAACTCTGGCTTCAAGAAGAACTGTAAGAGAATAGCCCTGGCTGCTGTTGCTCAGTGGATTGAGTGCCGACCTTCAAATCAAAGGGTCACTGGTTTGAATCCCAGTCAGGGCACATGCTTGGGTTGCAGGCCAGGTCCCCAGTACAGGGTACCCAAGAGGCAACTACATATTGGAGTTTCTCTCCCTCTATTTCTCCCTCCCTTCTCCTTTCTCTAAAAATAAATAAATACAATCTAAAAACAACAGAAAAAGAGAATACATTTTCATCCTTGAAGACATCTACTTCGCGCTGCTTTGTGACAGCAGCCCCAGTACGTAACTGCTGTGTCCGCTGATCTCGGTCATCAGTCACAGTGTGTGGTTCCAAAAATACTTCATGTTCAAATGCAGAATAACATTTTAAAAGGATGCTGATGAATTTAACTTTGCTTTAAAAAGAACAAACACACCCTGGCTGGTGTGGCTCAGTGGATTGAGCTCTGGCCTGTGAACCAAAAGGTCGCTGGTTCAGTTCTCAGTCAGTGCACATGCCTGGGCTGTGGGCCACGTCCCCAGTAGGGGATGCTAGAGAGGCAACCACACATTGATGTTTCCCTCTCTCTTTCTGCCTCCCTTCCCCTCTGTCTAAAAATAAGTGAAATCTTTAAATAAAAAATGCTACTTGCTCTGATCTCAAATATTATAAACCTCCTTCAATCACCTGGAGGCAGGCAGACCTGGGGCTGGTCTCAGCGCATGCACACTGGAGAGGGCATTCTGATCATGAGACCACTGTCATCATGACCACCGGCCACACAGCAATCGTGTAGGGCCGGGTACTCACAAAGTTCGCTTGCACCCTTTCTAGAGTTGTCTGGGCAAAATCCACACCTGGGGTTTGTCTTCCTTCTCCTTGGACCCTGCTGGAGACTTCTCCAACTTCTTCAGTGAGGTTAAGTTCCAGTCATACTCAACGCTGCCAGATTCAATTATCTGGCCATCAATTTTCACTTCGTAGGTGAGATCTGGTCTTAAGATCAGCGTGTAGAGGTGTGTAAAGCCATCAACCTGCATATTTTAGGGGAGAAAAAGGATGACAAAGAGATGTTTTAAGACAGGTCTAAACATGCAGTTTGTTACCATCAGTCAAAAAGACTTGTTATCAACAGCAAGAAGAGAGGTTCTGGAAATAGGGGTTGCCTGGACTGTAACAGGGTGTCCTACAGAAGACTCACCCCCTTGCAGAACACAGCTGCTGGCAGGCTTCTCTTGAGTGGCTGACTCCCTTCTGTGCAAAGATACCGGCTCCCACTATAACCCCACGGGCAGTTATGAGAGCGGTCGGTATTACCATGGGACGATGCAGCTGTTTGTGAAAAGCTGCGTATAAAACAACTCCCTGTTCTATACTCTGAAAGATTCCAAATGAAGTCCACTCTCTTTCTAACACAGCAGAGAACCTCCTGATGCTCTGAGCTGTCCAACAGTCGAAGCTCCATGAGAGGCAGGCTCAGTGTCTCTCTGGGTCACGGTTAAAGCCCTGGGCTGGACACAAGGAAAGCATTTAACAAAGACACAATTAAGGAGTGGTGGGGGCCTGGGGAGGCCGAGGGTGCCCAGGACATGACAGCAGCAGAGGGGGCTCCTGCAGCATGTGTGCCAGCAGGAGTTCTCAGACTGCAGCCCCACAGTATCAGCATGGTGTCCCCAGGTAACCCCGACCTGCTGCATCAGAACCTGGAGGACCTCCAGTCACTTTCACAGGCCCTGCAAGGACACTGGCGCTGCTCAGGCTTAGGAGCCACTGCCCTAGCATCTCACACGGTCCGTGTCAGGAGGGTTCTCTACCCGCCAAGAACCAAAGCTGAAGGCCTCTTCAGTTCCTGTCTGCTCTGCCCTGCTGGGCAGGCCACTGCTGTCCACACAGGAACAAACGGCTCTGTCCAGGACCAACACTGCGGTTCGCGTGGTGGGACAGCTGAGCACCCGCTTCACCCAATGCTCTCCCCCTGCTCTCTACTGGCCTTCCTCTCAACTCCCTTTCCTAATTTAGACTTTAGGCTCCCTGGTCCCATTGCTGGGGACCTCCAGGATTTGGCTACCAAAGCAGAGTCTTGGGGATCACATCCATTCCCACATATACGCAAACAGTGCAAAAAGGCATCTTTAATCCCAACCATCAGCCTGAGCTTCAGACCCCAGTGTCCAACAACTGAGTGACACCTCTACCTGTATGTCTGCCAGGATTTCATACCCAACTGTTCAGACGCACCTCCCCAGTCTTCTCTGACCCCTGCTTGGCCTGTTTTTCATCCTGATTAATAGCAATGCTGCTGAGAGTCACCGTTCACACCCTCAGTATGCCCATTCCGAACATCACGAAGTCCTCTGGACCCTACTCCTGGATTATCTGTCAAAGCCCACAACCTCAGTAGGTGGGACTCCCGTGGTCTTAATTCCGCCAGAGCCTTGGGCTGACAATCTCACCCATCTCCCTGCCTGTTGATCACCCTGTCCCTCCACCCACCCTCTCCAGAACATCTGGACTGTTTTTCTAACATGCAGATCACACCCCCTGAGGGCTGTTCACTGCCTGCAGGAGAGGTCTCGCCCTTTCTTCCCAGCATCACAGAATGAATCAGAACCCCCATGAGAGCAATGGTACTCCTCCCTGGGAAGCCCAGAATGCTGACTAGCTGCTGCGAATCAGTGCTCCTTCAGCAGATGTGTCTCACTTTTTAACAGGTTGCAGAAACAGCAGCACACACCGGAGGGAGTCATCAGCCTGTGGTGTCTCTCAGGGGCTGGAGGCTCGTGCCTCCCAGGCCTGATCTGGGCTGGACCTCACAGCTTCCATAGTGTCCATGCCACAAACTGACATGCAAAACTGAACAACTTCTCGGGAAGCCATTGTAAAGACCTGCTCGTTGGTTCAAACACTAAGTGGGGGGAGGAAGACTTGGAATGTGAGTTTCCCATCGCCGCATGGGAGGGCTGTCAGGCCAAGGTGCGCATGCGGAGAGGGGAGCTCACAATCCCAGTGACCCACAACAGCAGTGGGTGGGACCCCAAGAGGGGCTGTGCTGCCAGTGGAGAAGCACGGGGGTTTTGTGAAGAGGTCTGTTGCTGCTGCTAGGGTTAGGACTGAACAAGGGGCAGTTACGGGGGCTTCCACTCCACGCTGTCAGAGATCTTCAAATGCACTGGGGCCTCCAGCACAGATTCATCCAGATTTACAGAGGCCTCTGATGTCAGAGTTCTGGGCCCTGGACATGCTTCAGGGAAGGAGTCTCTGCTGCCTGGTGCTCACAGTCAAATGAGGGGAGACACTGGGGAACATACCTCCCCTCCATAGGCCCACGTGCCAGGGACTTAACACAAGCTGCCTCTTTGGAGAAGCCCCAGGCCGGGCCATTGCATTATGAAGCGGGCCCCAACACCTAAAGAGTCATTTTCACAGATATCCCTGGGTAAAAAGGTAAGAGGTTATGCTTTCATTTTAGAAATATTCCTATTTCGAGTCCTGGCTGGCATAGCTCAGTGGATTGAGCGTGGGCTGCGAACCAAAGCATCACAGGTTTGATTCCCAGTCAGGGCACATGTCTGGGTTGCAGGCCACAGCCCCCAGCAACCGGCACATTGATGTTTCTCTCTCTCTTTCTCCCTCCCTTCCCTCTCTAAAAAATAAATAAATAAAATCTTAAAAAATGAATAAATAAATAAAAGAAGGCACCTTGAAAATTTAAAAAAAGAGAAATATTCCTATTTCTAAATGTTTTGGTATTTTGAAGATTAATTTCTCCAGGTTGGTTTTCAGGAAGAAAGGAATGAAATCAGGAATATTTCATTCCTTAGCGATGATGGGAATAGCTAAAATGGACCATCCTGTTGTACCCTGATGGGGAAAATTATAAATGGACGTCATGGCTCACAGTAAAAAGTGGGTGTGCCCTCCTGATGGAGAAGAACTCCAGAAACCAGACCGCAGTAGTGGGCAAGCGTCTCCAAGGGGCCTGCTGCACTGGAAAGCGGGGACAGACACACGTTCACCAGGACCCATCCCTGGCTCACTCACATATTTTAAGATCAAAACTATTTTCTCTAAACTTATGTTATGATCTGACAAGAGGTAACACAATCACTGATTTGCATACAGAACCATTTACCTTACACCTGATAGGTTTCTTGTTTGAGTGATACTGATTCTTGAAATGTAAAATAACGTGAACTTTCTTGATATCAAATCCACAAATATCAGGTCCTGTAAAAAAAAAAACAAAAGAAACAAAAAACCATTAGCTGCTCTCCATTTCCTTGCATCACCACGGGATACCCCACCCGTTGTCCCGAAGTAATATCCAAGGCACAGGAAGCTCACGTGTCCAGGAAATATCAGATCTGTGCATGGAGATACTAAATGGGCAGTGATACCCTTCTCAGGTCAGGTGACTTCTCTGTTCCCCGCAGCCACTTTGGACTCAACTGTAAACCAACATGTGAGTAAGAAAAGGAAGGTTTAAGATCCTAATAAGCATCTTGGACATGATGCCTGAGTCTGGGGCCCTTGCTCTGTAGCTCTGACCGTGTACCTGTGCCCAGGTGAGGCCTTTGGAGCTGGGCTGACTGGATCTGACCCCAGCTCTCATTCACTGTGTTGAAACATAGTTGCAACTAGCAGCCTCCCCTGCCTCAGTGTTAAACTTGACTTCACAAGTCTATTTTGCCAATTAAATGGGCCAATGTGTTTAAAATTCAATACTTGTTGCTGTTAATGTTATGCCCCAAGGCAACACACATGTTTTTAATGATAATCACCCCAAATTGTTAGCAAAAGAGAGACTGTGATCAGTAGTTAGGTTTTAATGAACTGTAAAATCTAGAGAGTCCTCTTCAAAAGTTACCGATTTTTTAATTGGCACAGGGTTCAGTGCACTCCCCTTCCTGGGAGCACTCCTGTGCCTTTCCCATCCCCATTTTCCTCCCCCCACAGGCATGCATCCCCTAAACTGTAGGAGCCCCATGAGAGACTTGCAACCAGGGGACCAATGGGCGTCGGAAGCTCGTCCAGGGCTAACCCGAGGAGCCCGTCTCCAAGGCCCCTTTACTCCGACTTTCCAGTGAGCTGACAGCAGCCCCACCGAGGATCTCTCCTGCTGCTTCTTCTGTCCTAAGTCCTTCCTCGTTTCACTGTGCCAAATGTTATTAAACGTGCTCTCAAAATAAAATTATAAAATTAAATTAAATTAAAAATAATTGGCACATGGTTTAGTTTCACTCACCTGGGAACTGGAATGTTGTGGTACACTACATCCCCTGACGGAGACTAAGGACTTCTGAGTATACAAAACAAGGTTTGCAGAAGGAACCTAGAAAATTCATCGAAACTTCGTCGATTCCCTTGCTATGGCTTTACTGACCTTCAGCCTTAGGAAGGTGCTAAAGCATGCAGCTGTCTCTCAGACTGCATTCTCCCACTGACCCTGGCCTGTGCCTGCCCTGGGGACTCCGTGAGGCAGCCCTGTGGAAACAAGCCGATGGCTGCGATCTTCCCTAGAACTCGCAATGTGAACCTCCAGAATAAATGAGAGATCCAGGCTGCATGTAATTCAAGAACATTATCAATTTGCCAGAGTCATGAGACAATGAACTTGGAAGTGGCACCCTGAGGGACTGACAAAGAACACCACGGCTGTCTCCCAGCTGAGTTCTCAGAGGACGTGTGCTTATGTAATGTCCACTTTTGTTTTCCCTGGAAAACATTCCAGTTCAATTTTTAAGACAAAAGTGATGTGAATTATTTGCATGAAAGTCTATTGCCTCAGAATTGAAGCATGACATTTATTTTTCCTTA
Source organism: Tonatia bakeri (assembly GCA_004024845.1). NCBI lineage: Eukaryota > Metazoa > Chordata > Mammalia > Chiroptera > Phyllostomidae > Tonatia > Tonatia bakeri. The sequence continues at coordinate 110,770 of PVIA01004366.1, forward strand.
GAAATTCCCACTCTATTCCTAAACACCTACATGCTTTTCATATTAAACTTCAGAGCACACCCTGAAAATCTGGACATTTTCTGTTAACAGCAATCATAAAATATTTATATACATAATGGATTTTTTTTTTTTTTTTTTTTTGAGAAATAGGGTAGACAGATAGACTTTGAAGACAGGCTGCTCTGACTTTGGGCAAGGAGTGTAATGATTCCAAGCGTCAGTTTTCTCATTTGCAAAGTGGGGGCCGTGTCCCCTCATTCCTAGGGTTGCATGCACACTCTGAGGTTGTCTGTGGGAGGGCCCTGGCCAGGGCCCAGTAAAGTGTACTGCTCGCCACCCTTCAACACCACAAGCTCCAGCAGGCAGCTCTCATAGCAAAGGCTACAGCTGAGCCGTCGCAGAGAAGCGTTCCAACGGTGACAGGGCGGGCCGGAGTAAAATGAAACTGATTTTGAGTTAAAAGCAAAAATAACACAGAATTTTTTTAATTTTATTTTTTATGTTTTTATTACATTTTTTCATAAAAATTTCATTTTTTTAACTTCCAGGTCTGCTGCTTCACAACTTGGATAGAGCAGGCATGCTATATATATTTAAAAACAGTATTTTGGTGGATATTCCACTTACCAAATCTAACTAAATCAAATGTTTGTGAAATCAGCTCTAATTCAACAGGCCATATTTTTTGCCAGCTATGTCTGCCATCCATTTAAAGGAACAAAACCGAAACTGAGACATTTCAATTTCTTTTTACATCAAAATGAAGACTTTTAGCACTCCACATTTTAAACTCAGGAGTAAATGCAAGGCACTGCAGAGGAGACAGGACTCTGGGAGGGGCGTCGCGGACTGCAGTCTGCAGAAACAGGACTCACCCTGCGCTGTGGCCTTGGAGCAGTCACCTTGCTCCCCCACAGGACAGGGCAGAGTTCTAGCTAAACCTAATAACTAATCTGGTATCTAAGAAAATATAAAGAATATGTAATATATCTACATGTATTCTTCTGTATATCTTCTATATCTGCTCCATAAAGAGCCCAATGTGGTCTCTTCCCATTCCAGCACAGATTTTATTTCCTTATAGATGTTTTAAATATTTTATTTACTTACTTTTAGAGAGGGGAAGGGAGGGAGAGAGGGAGAGAAACACGGATGTATAAGAGATACATCAATTGGTTTACCTGTCATCTAGGGACGTGGCCCACAACGCAGGCATGTGCCCTGACTGGGAACAGAACTGGTGACCTTTTGGTTTGCAGGCCGACACTCAATCCACTGAGCCACATGAGCCAGGGCCCAGCACAAATTTTAATCAAGTTCCCCTGGTGTCAGGAGACATTTAATGGATTCCAAAGTTGGCAAGCTTTTTCTGTAAGGAGCAAGACAGTAAATATTTTTGCCTTTGGGGGCCATATGGTCTCTGTTACAGCAGAGCTGAGTAACTAGGCAAATGCAAATCAACTGAGTGAGGCTGCATCCCAATAAAACTTCACTCGGACACTGAAATTTGAGTTTCCCATTATTTTCATGGGTCCAAAATAGTATCCTCCTTAAGATTTTCTTCAATAATTCAAAAATGTTAAAACCCATTCTCAGCCCACAGGCCATCACAGACACAGGCTATGGGCTGATTTGGTCCCTGGGCAAGGTTTTCTGACTCCTGATATATTCAGAATACTTTTGTCTACATTAATGTTAAATAAATAACTTTCTCAAAAGCATAACAGAATGGTACGGTTCCCTTTTTATAATATTAAATAGATTTAACAGCACTAAAAACCTTTGGACAGATACACTCAATACTACTATTTTAGTCTAAGGATCCTACAAGGTGGAAGAGTTTGCAAAGTCACCAGAAATGGCTGCATTGGACTCCCTGAACTCACCAAACATAATATAGTACGGGGACTTTCCGCTCAGGTTCTTCTGGTCCACATCTGCAGGGAAGATCTTAATGTAGCCCCCTCCACAGTCCATCTTCTGCTCGTGTTTCACTGTGTACTGAATGACCAGTGTCTTCCCTTTATTGCTAAACGGTTTGAACCGTGCAGAGATGGCATAGAATCGGCTGTTTTGAGAGGTTTGCAGACCTTCAAACAAAAAAACATTCATGGAAGATTAGGAACGACAGTGATGCAGGGAATTAAACGATGGTCTCTCCCCTTCTCCCAATTTAAACCTCCTAACCATTCACATCCATCCAGCGCCCGTAGCTCATTTGTGCAGTAACACACCACGCACACACCACCAGCGGGTTCTCTGATGCCACAGAGCTTCTGTTTGATGCACTCAGAGCCTTCTGTACCTAACATACCACTGTCACATCTTACCTTGTAAAAGCACTTCAGTTCTGAATGACAAACATGCATTCTAATGATAAATAAAAGGTTAATTTTGTTTCCATTCATCTCCCAAGGGGTGGGAATATACAAGGAAGATTGTGTAGCAACTGAATTAAAAAACAAAGCATTCTACTTCTTTTCTTTAATTCTTGTATTAAAACAGTGACTTAAGAGACACAACAGCAGACGAAAGACAGAGTGCCGAGGTGGAAAAAAGCGCCTCACTTTTTTCCTGGGTATGTGGCTCGTGGGTGTCATCTTTTTATGAAGAGACGATCCTTTGTCATGTGAATCATCTCATAATTGTTTTATAAGTTTAGGGTCCACTTCGATACTATAACCCCCTCCTCAGTAGCCACTAGGCTCTGTACCAAATCTGTATCTTACACTGGAATTCATCAAACACACCTGAAAACAGAGCTGGTCTTGTTATAACCTCCCCTCCGTTGCTCCATACTCTGGCCCCGGAGCTGCCTATGCTGAGTCATCACAAATGAACTGGGCATTTGTATCCTACATCCTGAACTCACAGCTGAACTCCCTACTCCCACTCCTCTGTTGGTCTTTCAACTTTCCTCACCTTTCCCTTTCTCAGGGGACTTGCAGCCCTTCCTCCTCCCTTGGCCCCTTCCACTGAGGCCATTGCTAAGGCCACATGCTTCACCATCTCCCTCCATATCTTAACACCCTCCTCTGCCACCCCCGTGGGGTCTCACCACCTCCCATCTCTGTCTGACTAAATCCTGTTCATTTTTCCAACAGCAGCTTCTACATCATGCACCCAGGAGACTGCAACAGAAGCGGCCAAATTAACATGTATCCTCGCGCCTTGCCCGTTTCTGCACTCAGTGGGCGTGTGCTGGGGTGAACGAAATGCACAGATCTCAGGACTCCAGGTTGGAGGAAAGAAAAACATGGCGGAAAAACCCAAGTGACTCTAAGTGGAAACCCCTATCCTTGAACGAGCTTCACAGAATCACCCGTTTGCTTTCACTCCATTTCTTGTCATATAGCCTGAATTTTGAGCAACTCTTTGGGTCCACATGTGACCTATAAAACAATGCATATACCACAGAAAACCAGACAGGGAGGGCAACATTGGAGTAACAGGGCCAAGATAAAGGTGGAATGCAAGGTGGGGAAGAGGGAAATTTTTAATCTAAATCAGGAGTCAGTACACTTTCTGCAAGGCCAGTTGGTCTCTGTCCCAACTACTCAATTCTGTCTTTGCAGTATGAAAGCAGCTATGAACTGTGTGCAAACAAATGATCATGGCTGTGTTCCACTAAAATTTTTTTAACACTGGCCAGGTAGCTCAGTTGGTTAGAGCATCCCCTGATATGCCGAAGTTGTAGGTCCGTCCCCAGTCAGGGCACGTATGAGAATCAACCAATGAATGAATAAATAAGTGGAACAACAAATCAATGTCTGTCTCTCTAAAATAAATTTTAAAAATTTAAAAAACTTTATGGACATTGAAATTTTGTACATTTCATCAACTTTTATATAATTTTTAAGTGTCGAAGATACTATTCCCCTTTCAATTTCCCCCCAGCGATTAAAAAGTATAAAAAACCATTCTCAGGTTGCTGGACGTACAAACAAGCAAACAAAACCACAAGCAGGAGACGAGCTGTATTTTGTCCACCACGTTTCATCATCAGGAATGAGAAGCAGCCAGGATTGAGTTTGTCCGTGGAACCAGGACGCTACTGACTTGGAGGGTGGGGGTATAAGGGAGGCCTCTGGTGGGGCTGAAAATGTTTCCTAGCTTGACCTGTGTGTACAGATGTAAACATTCATCCTAAGATCTATATGCTTGACGGCATTTAACTTTTACCTCGTTTTTTTCCCTTCTTAAAATGAAAATTAAAATGAGAAATATCCTTTTTTTCCTCCTTGGGGCAAGGCCCTGGAGTCTCAGCAGTGCGCACAAAACGAGGTGCTCTGGGCAAGTGAAAAAAAAGGAGAGAGAAAACAAAAAATAATGCCAGACCCTACACAAGCCTTCGTTTCCTAACCTGTGAATGTGAGTTGGAGCTGTTAGGGGTGAGCCACACCTACTTTGAATGGTGGCTATGGGGGATTTAACATTTAGCTTAATTTTCTCAGGCACCCTAAACTAACCTTTGTCTTTCTCTTTATGGCCGTAAAATTTCCCCGAAGAGAGTCTAAAATACCCAAATTGGGTGTCATTAGTGGATTGCACCCATCGGTTCCTCCAGCGTTCTGTTGGGGGAAGGAAACAAAACCGGTTAGGGCTGAAAACTTAATCTGGGTGGTGGGCCACCCGTTGGGCCACCCGTTGGGCATCAGATAATTGGGGAATTTACGTCCCCGCCGCCACGGGCATCGACCCTTCACCTCCGTCTAGAAACTCCTCCTGGAAGTAGATAGTGGCCTGCACCACACGCAGCACGCAGATCGCGCAGAGGAGGATCGGAGCCGGAGCCATGGAAAGTGTGCGGAACTTCTGCTAACAGCCCCTTTGCTCCCAGCGGTATCTGCGGCGCGCTGGACCTGTCCCTGAACTACGACACCCGTCACACCTCGCGATTGTGATCTGAGGGATCTCTGGTCCCGGCTCACAATTGTGCCACTCCCAAGGCACCCCGCGATTGTGACCTGAGGAGCTATTGGTCCTCGGGGCGCGGGGCACGCCGGGAGATGTAGTCTCTTTAGTCCAGGCGCGGTTGCCGGGGGCAACGGTCCTCTCAGGTCTGATTGTCCCGCGGAGAGCAGCGTTGGCCTCGGCGGATGGACACCGTAAGAGGAGGTTGCGGGATGGCGGAGCGGCTCCGGGGCTCGGGAGAAGAGTCGTAGGGGAAACAAGGCACGCTCTGGGGCTGAGCTGGCAAGGCTGGGGGCGGGCAACCCTCTCCGCGCGTCGTGCCCTAGTTTACCTGGCTGGATCCGTTTGGGAGCGAGCTCCGACGTGGGTCGCTCCAGCCTTGGGGAAAGACCCTGGTGGTCCGAGGGGCGGCAGTGTTTTCAAAGTTTGATTGCTTGTTTTTAACAATTTTATTGAGGATTCACTTACATACCATATAGTTCATGCCTTTTAAGTGTACAACGCCATTATTTTTAGTAAACTTATGAAGTGTTGCAGCCATCACCACGATCCACTGTGGAACTTCGCACCACTCCAGGGAGGTAGATTCCTCTTGTCCCTTTGCAGTCCATCCCCGCGCCCACTCCCAGCCCCAGGCCACCACTGGTGCGCTTTCTGAATCTATAGATTGACCTTTTCTGGCTAGCCCGTATAAACGGAATCATACGGTGTGCAGTATTTTGCATTTGGCTACTTGCACTTAGTGTAACGTGTTTGAGGTGTGTGCTATTATGTGTATTGGTACTTGCCCTTTCTTATTGCTGAATTGTATTCCATTGTTTGGACTTCAGTACTCATCCATCCTCTAATTAATGGACATCCGGATTGTTTTCATCTTTTTGTCTGTTATGGATAATAACTTTTGAATATGTGCATGCATCTCATGTGTCTGGGGCCACGTGGAGTGGAATTGCTGGATAATTTGGCAACCGTGGCTAATCTTTTGAGAATTGCCAGACTGTATTCTAATTTAGTGACTGCACCTTCTCCCCCCCCCCCCAACAGTGAGTGAGGGTTTCAGTTTCTTCACATCTTCACTAGCGCTTGTTATTATCTGTATTTTTTGGTTCTAGCCGCCCTAGTGGGTGTGAAGTGGGATCTCATGATTGTTTTGATTTACATTCCCCTAATGGCTAGTGATGTTGAACATTTTTTCATGGGCTTTTTCTTTTCTTTTCTTTTTTTAAAGATCTCTGTATTCTGTTTGGAGAAATGTCTGTTCATGACCTTTGCCTATTGATTTATTTTTAACTGTTTGCATTTTATAATTATTAAAATAATTTAATTGATTTTTTTAGAGAGAGAGAGGGAAACATCGATTTGTTGTTCCACACATCCATGCATTCACTGATAGATTCTACACCCACCCCGACTGGGGGTGGAACCCACAGCCTTGGCACATCCGGAGGGTGCTCTAACCAACCAAGCCACCCAGCAAGTCCTAATTGTGTGTATCTTAAATATGTCTGTTTTCGTTGTGGTAGCATGTATGTAACATAAAATTTTCCATTTTAACTATTTTTCCATTGGTTTATTTTTAAACCCAGGGAAAAGAAAACCTGGCCTGCAGCTAGGGCATCCCCTCTGACCACAGAGTGGCCTGGCTGAGCCATGTCCTGAGCCTCAGCTACAAAAATATTAACAAAGATAGCTGTTGAGCCCTGGCCAGGCGGCCCGGTTGGTTGGAGCATTGTCCCATACACCAAAGGGTCCAAGGGTTTGATTCCTGTTTAGCATACATACCTCATTTGCAGGTGGGATCCCCCATTGGGGGTTAGGGTGTGTCTGGGAGGCAACTGATTGATGTTTCTCTCTCTGTCTCTCTTTTCCTCTCTCTCTCTCTCTCAAATCAATAAACATATCCTGGGGTGAGGATTAAGAAAAAATTGTTGGAGAAAAGATAGCTATTGATGTTTTTTCAGTGCCGTATGGAGACAGCGCCCAGTTCCGCGTTGTGTCACTTCTGCCTCAGGTGTTGTTATGCTGGAGACGTTACTGTGCACAGAGATACGCCTCGTTCCTCTTAATAGCTGTGTAACGCTCCCCCATCGGAACGCCGTCTTCTGGGCTCCACCAGGGCTCCACAGATGGGTTTGGTTTTTTTTTTTTTTAAAGATTTTATTTATTTATTTTTAGAGAGGGAAGGGAGGGAGAAAGAGAGAGAGAAACATCAATGTGTGGTTGCTGGGGGACATGGCCTGCAACCTAGGCATGTGCCCTGACTGGGAATCGAACCTGCGATGCCTGGTTTGCAGCCCGCGCTCAATCCACTGAGCTACGCCAGCCAGGGCTGGGTTTGGGTTTTTGATGAGTACAAACAATGCTGCCATAACGTCCCTCAGTACGTCTCTGTGCGCATTTGAGACGTAATTACAGGTAGACCCCAGATGTGGAATTGCTGGCTCATGAGACTTGTGAAGTTTACATTTTCATTGCTGGTGCCGAGTTTTTCACTCAAGGGCTGCAGCAAATAAACACCCACCCACGCTATATTTCCCTATCTTTTCACATCTCTAAACTCTTTTGAAGCCTTTGTAAATCTTGCAGTGGGTTGTTCCTGTTCTTCAGGGATGCACAGAACTCAGAATATAATGAAAGCCCTAGCCCCTCCCCCCAGAAAAATGTGCACCAGTGCGTGCTCAGCACACGGCTGACCTTGGTGGGAGGTGCTGTCTCTGTCCATAGCTTTCCACTCCTTCCAGGGCAGTGGTTCTCACCCTTTAAGTGAAATAAATTCTTCTGGGAAGCCCAGCTACATAGACTATGTTTTAACAGCTCTTCATTAGAGAGCTGAGGGCACTTGGATAAAAGAGGAGCCCCAACTTCGGGGTACCTGGGGTCGGTACTCACTCAGAGAAGAGAGCAACTTGCAAGGCAGTGGAGCCCAGTTAGGAAGAGTGGGTTTTTTGGAATTGGGCCTGAGCTTTGAATTCGGCTCAGGTGCTCACCGGCTGGGTGACCTTGGCTGGTGACCTAACCAGTGAGGGCTTTTATTTCTTCCACTTCCTGTATGAAAAGGGGGTGACAATAACTGACTCACAGGGTTGCCTGAGACTTAACTGAGATGATGCCGCTCTGAGCAGAGGGCCGGGCACACTGCTGGAGCCTGGGAAGTGCTGGCTCTTGTGTTTCATATGTAATGTCTCACTTACGACCTGACATTGGGCGGGAACTCATTAAGTGGTACCAGGTGTCTGACCCTTTTCCTTGTCATCATCAGGCTTGAAGGGAAGGCCCTGTCTGGCCAGACTGCAAAGTGGGGTTTGATCTCTCCTGGGGTAGTGGGAGACACTGAGAGATTTGAATGAAGTGTATTCTTATTAAAAGTTTTCTTTCTCCCCTTCCTAGGATGGCTTCAACAAGAACAACCAGCCATTCCATGCATGATATCTTTGGTGATTTCAATGACATTTCCTTAGAAGATTCAAAGATGGAAAAGATCAGAAACTTGAAAGTCGATAGGAATCTTACCAAAAGAGCTCCTGGTCATAGCAGATTTCTAAAAAGAAGCCAGACTGTCGGCGAAAAACACTTATTCCTGAAAGAGGATGCTGGCCTGGCGAGCGGGCCCTCGAGTTCCCCAGGTAGACCCCCGAGCACTGCCTCAAAGCTCAGGACCAGTGCCGCGCTCAGGAAGCTGGCCCAGATCGAGTCCAAGATCATGAATCGGAAGGTGCAGATGGACTTGTCTGATGTGGAATCTGACCCAAAGACCTCCGACGACAGCCTTCCCCGGGGAGCAGACAAAATCCCCCCTGCGAGTACGGCTGAACTGTCTTCGAAAGCTACACACAAGACCTCCCAGAAGCAGGCCTGTGGAGTTCCTGTCGCTGAGGGCAGCGCACCAAGCGGGAAGGTCAGCAGGTTTCTAAAGAAGAGAGAGCCACCTGTTGAAAAGCTATCCCCTGAAGCCCATTTTGAGAAGGAGAGGAACTTTTCAATACCCAAAGAGAAAGAACCTACTAGAAAATTGGATTCTCCAGACAGTGATGAAGAGGAAATGAAGGAGTTAATGGGAAGCTTGATGGAATCTTTTAGAGAAGAAGGAACACGCACAAATCAGAATTTCACCCGCACCAGAAATGGTGAAAAAGAACAAATAGAACTATTCTCGGTAAGGGTTGCATGTGTTTATTTTCAACAAAGCCTTTGCATTTGTACCGTTATGTCATAATGCTAATGACTTTTTTTTTTTAAAGATTTTATTTATTTATTTTTAGAGAGGGAAGGGAGGGGGAGAGAGAGAGAGAGAGAGGGAGAGAGAGAGAGAGAAACATCAATGTGCAGTTGCTGGGAGACATGGCCTGCAACCTAGGCATGTGCCCTGACTGGGAATCGAACCTGCAATGCCTGGTTCGCAGCCCGTGCTCAATCCACTGAGCTACACCAGCCAGGGCTCTAATGACTTTTTTTAAAAGTTTTGTTGTTGTTGTTTATTTATTTTTAGACAGAGGGGAGGGGAAGGAACTCAATCCACTGAGCCACACCAGCCCAGCCAGGGCAAGACTTTTTTTTTTGTAAAGATTTTATTTATTTATTTTTAGACAGAGTGTAGGGAGGCAGAAAGAGAGGGAGAGGAATATCAGTGTGTGGTTGCCTCTCATGCACCCCTGACCGGGGACCTCGCTCACAACCCAGGCATGTGCCCTGATGGGGAATCGAACCAGTGACCCCTTGGTTCGCAGGCCAGCACTCAATCCACTGAGCTACACCAGCCAGGGCCGTAGGGCCAAAGACTTTTGATAGCAGCCATCACCCAGAAGCTACCTGAAAAAAGGGTTTGACAAGGAAAGGCTGGGTTTCAGACAGCCACAACCACATATTGCAGGCCTGCTCTGTAGGGAACGGAATTTGGGACACTTCAGTCAGTTTTGCACTATTGTGACTATGTACCACAGTTATACCACAGGACAGCACTTTGTACGACTGATTGAACACCAGCAGTGATTAATGCCGCAGGCAAGCCACGCCGCCTTGTCATTTGTACCGCACAGGAATCATTCATTGAGAAGGCTGTATTTCCATTTTTTTACTGAAGTGAAATTCACCTAAAATTAACTATTTTCAAATGAAGTGCTCAGTGGCATTTACTGGTAGTACTTTCAGGGTGTTTTGTAACCACCACCTCTATCTAGTTCCAGAGCATTTCTGTCACCCCCAAAGCAGACTTTGTAGCCATTAATCACTCCTCCAGCCTCAGGCCTCCACTAATCTGCTTCTTCTGGGTATGGAGTTGCCTGTTGTGGGCATTTCATATAAATGACATCAGACAACATATAGCCTTTTGTGTCTGGCTTCTCTCACTCAGCACGTTGTTTTCCAGGGTCGTCTACATTGTATCATGTGTCAGTGCTTCGCTCCTTTTCAGGGCAGATTAACATTTAACATTCCACCTTGTGGATGGGCCACATCTCACTGATCCATTAGTCCACTGATGGGCATTTTGGTTGTCTCTGCCCTTTGGGCATTGGGAATGCTGCTGCTATGAGCATTTTTGTACACGTGTCAAAGTCTCTGTTTTCAGTTCTTTTGGGTATGTTCCTCAGAGTCGAATTAGTGGGTCCCATGGTAATTTTATGTGTAACTTACTGAGGACCAGTCAAACTGTCTTCCCCAGTGGCTGCACCGTTTCACCTCCCACCAGCAGTATGTGAGGGTTCCAGTCTCTCCACACTCTCACCAGCACTTATTTTCTGTTTTTTGATGATAGCCTTCCTAGCAGATGCTAAGCGTTGGGAAGACTGAGTTTTGCGGGGAAACCCTCTGCACGTTCATTTTGGTTCTGTTTCGACAGGTCCAAAGCTGTCATAGATCGTGTACTCAGGGGCCTTCGTGTCGAAATGTGTAGTTAACAACATGTATGTGAAAGCAAAGTGACATTTCTGATTATTTGTGGAGTATTTCTGGTTCCAGCATTGCCTTGTCTAGGTGTTGTACCTGGATTCCAGAATGAGGGAGAGGAGAGACGGCGCCACTGCGGGAAGAATCCCAACCCAGGAAGCTGGGCCCTGCTAGACTCTTTGTCGAGCGATAAGGACTTACTTATCACACGCTTGCTAATTCTGTTTCTTTAATTTCTGCCAAAGTAGGATCAGATCCCAGCTCAACCAAAACTCCTTTCACTACCCAGTGAGGAACTTTCCAGCCCCAAGCCACTCAGGACATCACATCCGCCAACCTTCCACGCCGCAGACAGGACCCTTCGCACTGCACACTCCAGAGCTCGCTCCCCACAGACTGCCATTCCAGGGGACGTGGCACTCAGCGCGGTGTCGTCACTCCCCACCGCCAGCACTGTGTCCAGGGCAGTGTCCCCGAGGACGGCACGTGGCAGGCTCTCATCCTCTCGCATAAGGAGCGAGGCTGAGCCTGGGCAGGAGCCGCTCTCGGGAGCTTCCGACAGTAGCCTAAATGGTAACCCATTGCCATGCGAGGGTGCCGCTGGGGGTGGGGGGGAGGACTGCCGACAAAGGCCCACCGCTGCCGCCTGCCCAGGTTGGAGGCGGAGAGCACAGTGGGACAGGGTCTGGGCCGTAGATGTGGGAACACCTCCTCGGAAGGAGGTGAGGTGAAGTCGGTGTCCTCACCAGTCTGGTCCTACTGCTGGCCCGGAGGGGCCCGTCCTGGTGGCCAGACGCCGCCCTGCCCTGCCCAGATGCAGCCTCCAGGGCGGGAGGCAGCGGGCGGTGAGTGCAAGTGTGGATTTGGGGCCTGACATACCTGGGGTGGACACCCTGGCCCCGCTGGCTATTGGCCGTGCAGTCTTGGCCTTTCTGTGCCTCAGTTTCCTCATTTGTGAAGTGGGGCTGAGCCAGGTCAGTGAGATGATGCATGTGAAGCGCTGCAGCTGGCCCCACCGCATGGTGAGCAGGTGCATCTGAGGGGGAGCTGCTGTGACAGGAATGTTACCCTCAGCCAGCGCCAGCACTGTTCCACGTGCTTGGGTCCACAGCCTCCTTGGGGGCCTTCGCCGTGGCTGGCCGAGACGGCCTCGTGCAGGGGTTTGATCCATGAGCACATGTTTGGACCTCCTTGCCGTGTGAGTTAAGATGACAGTCAGTGTTGGAGGGGCTTGGAGGAAGGGCAAGCCCTCGGGCTGGAATTTCAGGCTGGAGTGGGTCTGGTCTTGTGCTGGGTGGGTGGCAAAGGGCATAGGGTGCAGCCTCTCAGCTGTCCCTTCCAGAGAGAATGGGAAGGGACATTCCAGAGAAGCTCGGGCTTCTCTCTCCCACCTCCAGCTCTTGCTTCCTGCCCAGGGCGCCCTGCTGATAGTCCTTAGCACCCCCATCGTCGGCTGTGGGGGACAGGCCAGCCAGCTTGCAGAAGTGTTCATTCAGCGCCGGCTCCCGTGTCCTTACCTTGCTTTAAATGAGAACATGGGATGCATCGGGCCCAGTGTCACATCCGCCTGAGGGGCCGCTCCCCTCGGCCCTGCAGCCTTCCTCCCATCTCCCGCAGAGGCTGGCATGTCCCTCTCACCAGTCCTACTTTGAGCTCACGTGTCACCATGCATCCCTCACTGCACTGTGTTCGTCCACTCATCGGTCTGAGCCAGGGCCGGGGAGGCCAGCATTTGTTTTTATAAGTAGCTTGGATCAGCGCAGCCACAGTCATTTGTTTACGCCCGGGCCATGGCGGCTTTCACACCAGAAGGAGAGACCCGACTAGTTGGGACTCAAACAGTGCAGCCTACAGAGACCAAAATATTTATTTTCTGACTCTGCAGGGAGAAAGCACGCCGGCCCAAACTCCTGACTGGACGCGGGGTGGTGTGCTCCCCCTCCCCCCATCCCTAGTGCTTAGCCTGCCGCAGGGTGGCAGACGCCCGTAAACTGAGTGTGTGGGTAAACACTGTCATGTTGCGTTCTTAATTACAGATTTTAGAATAAACGTCTTATCCCTGGATGACTTGACTCCAGCTGCCAGCGGGAACTCGGACCCGGAACAGACAGAAGTAAGTGCAGCAATCTGGTTTTTCGCCGCGGGCCACTGCACAGAGAGGCCTGCGACTGTCACGCTGCCTGCAGGTCAGAGGCTCTTAACCGGGGGTGATGGCACCCCCAGGGGGCACTTGGAGACGTTTTGGACATCGTGACTGGGGTGGGGTGTGCTGCGGGAATTGAGCTGGTGGTGGCTGGGCTGAAGGCTGCCCAGCGCCCAGTGAAGAATGTTCAGGCCTCAGATGCCGAGTGCCACCGGGGAAGCCCTGCTGCGGTGATAGCGGGGTGAAGGCACCTCATACAGCAGACAGTTAAAGGGGTCCTACTTAATGTCCCTGCAGAACAGCCGCCTGACCTGTTCCAGTGCCCCTCCGTGATTCTTGCCGTTTAGTGACCACACCTCTCCATCAGAGGCATGTTGTATTAATGCACAGTAGTGACACTTGAACAGATTTCACTCGTGCGCTCGCCTCACACACTCAGGCCATCTGTGTTACGTGCAGCAGCCCCCGTTGAAGAGTCTCAGGCGCTCTGTGCAAACACTCCGCCTGCCCCAGTCTGACGAAGGAGCAACGTGGGCCGCGCCTACTGGGCACCCGGGCAGCCTGCACCTCGCCCCAGGGCAGTGGTGCCTGGAGCAAGTTTGTCATTCAGAAGCACTTCCCAGCCGTCTCTGCCATCTTTTGTTTCAGAAAGGAGGTCAGAGGGAAAAGGCGTCCCGCAAAAGCTCCTGGACCTGGGGTCCCCCGACTGGCAGCGAGGTCTCAGAGCACCTGAGTGAGCCGTCAGCCTCCTCTGCTGGGCCAACACCTGAGGAGCCTACGGCCAGCATGGGGAGCCTGGCCTATTCGGAAGATTTCGAGGAATCCCCACGTCTGACAGCATCAGAGCCAACGACCCGTTCTGGGGAATCTCGGGACGGGACGTTGGCTTCTTGGTCTGAATGCTCTGTAAGCCTGCGGACAGACCGCACCCCGCCAACACTGGAGTCTCGGAGGAAGCGGGCCCCGGACGTTACAAGAGTCATGGTGAAGGAGAAGGCTGTGCAGACCCCCGACCCCGCCTCCACCTGCCAGTGGACGACAGGTGCGCATGTGGCCTAGGAGCCCAGGAGGGCGATGCAGGCCATGGCGGCAGTGATGGGCACTCAGGGTGTGCGCTGCGGGTGTCCTCGGAAGTGTGACAAGGGGCTGTAGGGTCTGGAGGCCTGGTTGTTGTTAGCTAGCTGGGGGGACCTCGGTGCCTGGGCAGCCGCCCTGGGTGTTTCCTTCCAGGCCCCCACACATATGGAAGAACCCAGAATTGTAGACTATGGCAGTGGTTCTCAGTGAGTGATTCTGGACCCAGGGGACACTGGCAGGGCCTGGAGCCATTTTTGGCTGTGACAGCTAGGTGACAGTCCAGTGGGTGGAGGCCAGGAATGCTGCTCCACATAATGCAGTGCCCAGGATGGCCCCACCAAATGTCATTGAGCCCACGGACAGCACTGGGACAGAAGCTGCTTCTGGGACAAAGCATCTGCAAGCAGCCTCTGGGTCCAGTGCGGGTCCCTGAGGGCTGCTGCGCTGCCGGTCTCGAGGGTCGTCTCCGTCCAGAGTGGGGGGGGGGTGTGCTTCCTTGGCGTGGGGCGCCCACCAGTGTGGCTTTCCAGACACTTGTCTTGTCCCCAGTGTCAGCTCTGGCCCTTCTGGACGGAAAGTTTTCTTCTCTTTAAACATTGTCTTGCCCCCTTGTCTCATCTAGATGACACCCTGGACTGTGCAAGGGGCTGTAATTCTCCCCAGTTGGTTCATTTAGCTTGGCAAGGGGGAGGGCTTAGCCACACAATTGTCATTGCCCCGGATCCTGCCACTCACCATCTCCCTGTTGTCCTTGGGATAGCGGCAGGCATGGTGAGCACCGGGTCAGCCCTGGGAGGTGCCTGCGTGGACCCTGCACCCATTGCTAGCCATGTGGTCAGCGCGGATGCAATAGAAGGTAACAGCCCAACTTGGAGTGCCTTGCAGTGAAGTGGGTGCATTTTACCTGCAAATTCACACCCACCCTTGGGTGTGCGGCGCCCCCTTTAGCACTTGGTTTGGGGAATGTGTTGGCAGGGATTGTCATAGCCCCAGGTAGCTGCCAGTTTCTAGGATTCCGGACGGTAGACTGAGTGTCCAAGAACCTGTGGTCTGTCTCACCAAAGAACACCAATATTGGACAAAGGAGAAAGGTTATAAGTAACACGCCCCTAAGCCCCTCCATACAACAAGGCTATTTTTATTTTGTGTGTTCCCCTTTGAGATTTTTTGTCTGGAAGCCATATCTGTTTATCCTTTGAAGACACTCACCCAGTACTTCGAGGCCACCAGCCAGGTGGACAGGGAGGGCCCTGGCCTCCCTGCTGAGTCTGGGGGAGTTGTGGGGCTTGGGGAGCCCGGGCTCTGCCAGGTCCCCGTGGGGCCACTGACGGCTCTCCTGGCACCAGCGAGCACCAGCTGCTTTTTTCCCATTTTAGTTTTTTTAACATTTTTAAAAGATGAAGATATTAAAATATACTGATTATAACAAATGAAAAGTTTATGTTTAAAAGATTTTTAAAAACTTAACATTACCCTTGAACATTTTCCCATGTTACTATATAGTTTTAATAATAATTTTTAAAAATATTTTAATTATTTATTTTTGGAGAGAGGGGAAGGGAGGAAGAGAGGGAGAGAAACATTGATCCGTTGCCTCACACACCCCCAACTGGCAACCCAGGCACTCGCCCTGACTGGGAATCGAACCAGCAACCTTTTGGTTTGCAGGACAACACCCAGCCCACTGAGCCACACCAGTCAGGGCAATAAATGATAATTGTTAACACTTGCAATTTTTATTTCTAATTGTATTTTTATTTAGTTAAATTTTTAATTTTTACTTTATGTGTACAAAAATGTATGTCAAATTTATCCTCTTTTTCATTTTTAAGTGGACAGTTCAATAGTCTCAGATTCACATTGTACAACTGCACTTTTTGGGTGTCAGCTCACCTTTCTCTGTGTCGGATGTGGAAATGGAAACTTCCGTTTCTGCCGAGAGCTGAGCAGTCTAGACACGTCAGTAGAAGGTAGTTCATTTAGCAGAGACAGACACTGAATAAGCGAGACCTTCACTGCTTCCCAAGGTAGCATCACTTCTGGCAAGTATCCAGACGCAGCGAAGGGGTGGGGCCCAAAGCAGCTGTTCCCGATGGGATGCAGGCCCTGGTGGGGTGCGGGCCCTGGGGTTGCTTAGTGACTCGGTGCTGGGCAGCCCTGACAGCGTACAGCCCGGCGGTGTTGGCACTCAACGACATGCTGAAGCAGCAGCTGAGCCTGACGCAGCGGTTCCTCGAGGCCAGCCGGCACCTGCACCGGTCCCTCCTGCAGTCTCTGGACCGAGACTCATTCCACTACCACACTCTGGAGGAGACCAAAGAGGTGACTGCAGCACAGCTACCCCTTCTGGGGGCAGGGAGGGCAGGCAATGCTCTGGCCATGGGGACAGCACTCAGCCCAGGGCTGCTTGGGACCCGTCACCTTCTGTCCTATCAAAAGGAATCTGTTCTTTCTTTTTCCGCAACAAGAGCTAGTGTGGGGTGGGAGCACTGACAGCCAGCCCACCAAGTGTTGAAGCTGGCACAGCTCCGAGTGACCTTGGACCAAAAGTGACCTTGGTGAGGGGTGCTGTCACTCCGCAGACTCTGCCCCAGAAACACCCAGTCAGGGCCAGTCTTCTCAGATCCAAGGGATAAAGCTCAAGGGATGTCACACTCGCCTCTTTTCCCTCTGAAAACTTAATTTTTGTCTGATTACACAAAATATGCCATCTTATTTTTTAAATACTTAATTTTTTTAGAGAGGGGAAGGGAGGGAGAGAGAGAGGGGGAAACATCAATGTGTGGTTGCCACTTGTGCACCCCCTGCTCAGGACCGGGCCGCAGCCCAGGCATGTGCCCTGACTGGGAATCAAACCAGTGACCCTTTGATTCACAGGCCGGCATTCAATCCACTGAGCCACACCAGCCAAGGCTGTTATTATTATTTTTTAAATATATTTTATTGATTATGCTATTACAGTTGTCCCATTACCTCCCTTCATTTCCCTCCACCCTGCACACCCTCCCACCCACATTCCCCGCCTTTAGTTCACGTCCATGTGTCATACATGTAAGTTCTTTAGCTTCTACATTTCCCATACTATTCTTGCCCTCCCCCTGTCTATTTTCTACCTACCATCTATGCTACTTACTCTCCGTACCTTTTCCCCCTCTCCCCTCCTCCCACTTTCCTGTTGCTAACCTTCCATGTGATCTCCATTTCTGTGGTTCTGTTCCTGCTCTAGTTGTTTGCTTAGTTTGTTTTTGTTTTAGGTGTGTTTGTTAATAATTATGAGTTTGCTGTCATTTTACTGTGCATGTTTTTTATCTTCTTTTTCTTAGGTAAGTCCCTTTAACATTTCATATAATAAGGGCTTGGTGATGATGAACTCCTTTAACTTGACCTTATCTGAGAAGCACTTTATCTGCCCTTCCATTCTAAATGAAAGCTTTGCAAGATGCTTTGGATGTAGGTCCTTGCCTTTCATGACTTGGAATACTTCTTTCCAGTCCCTTCTTGCCTGCAAGGTTTCTTTTGAGAAATCAGCTGACAGTCTGATGGGAACTCCTTTGTAGGTTACTGTCTCCTTATCTCTTGCTGCTTCTAGGATTCTCTCCTTCATTTTTACCTTGGCTAATGTAACTATGATGTGCCTTGGCATGTTCCTTCTTGGGTCCAACTTCTTTGGGACTCTCTGAGCTTCCTGGACTTCCTGGAAGTCTATTTCCTTTGCCAGAATGGGGAAGTTCTCCTTTATTATTTGTTCAAATAACTTTTCCATTTGTTGCTCTTCCTCTTCCCCTTCTGGTACCCCTATAATTCAGATGTTGGAACATTTAAAGGTGTCCTGGAGGTCCCTAAGCCTCTCCTTGTTTTTTTGAATTCTTGTTTCTTCATTCTTCTCTGTTTGGTTGTTCCTTTCTTCCTTCTGGTCCACTCCATTGATTTGAGTCCCAGTTTTCTTCCCCTCACTATTGATTCCCTGTGCATTTTCCTTCATTTCTCTTATCGTAGCCTGCATTTGTTCATTTAATTTATGACCAAAGTCATCCAATTCTGTGAGCATCCTGATCACCAGTGCTTTGAACTGTGCATCTGACAGGTTAGCTATCTCTTGGTCACTTAAAAAAATTGGCTCTGGGGCTTTTAATTCTGTTTGAGCCATCCTTTTTTTATTTTTTATTTTCCTTTGATCTGGTTGCGGCTGTTACGTATGGGCGGTGGAGCCTGTGTTCACCAGGGCGGGGCACTGCAGTCGCTGGATTGTGACGCTGTATGTGGGGGTGGGGTCTGAGAGGGAACAATGGCACCTGCTCCGCTCTCTCCGGGACCTCAGTCCCCCTTGCTGCCTCCCACAAGCAAACTGGGCCCTTCTGGTGCTGGCTCCTGGGCGGGTGGGCTTGTGTGCTTTCTTGGACTCTGTGGGTCTCCCTGTGAAGTCTCCTGTGAGGCTGAAAGAATCTCCCGGCCTCAGCTCCCACGGGTGTTTTCAGTGGGTGCTCTTAGGCTTTGTTTCCCAGCGCTGGGGCCCTGGGTTGCTGTCTGTGTCGCTGCCCGTTTTCGTCTAGTCTGTCTGCATGCGAATGTGTGGCTGCGGACAGCCAGCCGCCTTGCGCCCCTCACTGGGTCTGCTTGTTGCCTCCCGCGCCCAGGGTCTGCCACCGGTTCACCACCTGCTGTCTGCGCCCTGCGCACCCGCGTCTGCCAGCCGCCACTCTTTCCGGCCAGGACCCCCCGACCCCTCTCCGTAGGCCTCCTACTCCGCCCCTCCTTACCGGTCTGGATGTATGGTAGTCTGACTTCCATTCAGTTCATTTCTCTCTGTTCTGGTTGTTTTTTGTTTCTCATTTTTTGTTGTCCTTAGTTTTGGTTGTGCGAGGAGGCACAGTGCGACTACCTATGCCTCCATCGTGGCCGGAAGCCTGAACTTTTCTTACTATGGTTGGACATGCAGGGTTCAGGTTTCCTCTTATCTCATCAGACTTGGACACTGTATTCCTATTTTTCCATCAGGGCCCAGACACAATCTGTACACCGACTGCCTTCTTTCTAGCCTCCTAACCTGAGTGGTGGTCTTAGCCCTGAGCAGCGTCCGACCCCCAGGGCAGTGACCACTCAGGTGTTGGCAACAGGTGGCCTGCCGGGGACCCACTGTAAGAACAACTGCTCTAGGTCTCCCCCTTCCATCTTTTTTGTGTTCTTGCAGCTCATTTGTTGAAGAAGACAGGTTCTCTGTCTGACAGTTTCCCACATTCCGGACCTTGCCAATTGCACCCCTGCGGGGTCCTATTTGTGCCTCTGCTGGACGCAGACCGAAGCCCTCTGACCACGTTGCCTGCCTACAGGAGGCAGAGGCCCTCGCAGTGACACAGCTGTCTGTCCTCTGCCCCACAGTACATCCGGCACCACAGGCCCACCCGGCTGAGCATGCGGGACGCCCTGAAGGAGCTGAGGAAGGAGCTGAAGGAGCTGAAGGAGCTGAAGGAGCTGTGAGCGCCAGGTGAGGCTGGACTGGGGGTCTCATCTAATAAGCTGGTCCGGCACTCCAGCTATTGACACAGTGGTGTCCTGGGGACATTCAATGTAGATGGGGCAGGTGGTACCCAGGATTCACCTGAGTGGCAGGAGTCCTACCTGTAGCCTCTTCTAGCTGAGTAGTTGACACATCCTAGACCCTACCTCCTTGCTGTGACTGGCACCAATGGGGATGGACCACAGACTGGCAGGAGTGGAACCCAGGTGCTCATGGTAACACAGGATGCCAGCCTGTGCGGGGTCACATGGAAGGGCTCCTCCACCTGGCTAGTGTTGGCTTCCTCATGAGCTGAGGTAGGTTGGGGGAGGGGATGAGAAGTACCATTTGCTGACAAGAACACAGGGCCAGGGGTCCACGCTGGGGACCCTGGTGTGAGGCACCAGGCAGAGCTTTTGACCCAAGCCCACAGTGTAGAGTCACAGTCCAACACACCACCTCCCTACTGAGCCCGAGCACACTTCAGAGGTCAACACACAAAGAAAAAGGTCTTTATGAAAAAGTCTTTATTTGAAGGCAAAACAGTAAAACCCACAAGAAATTGTTAACAGCAAGTGTTTATGCTTTATCCTGAATCAGATGTGTTTAAACAATACACAGCTACAGGAAACCTAGAACAAAATCAAGTATTTTATCACATCAGGTTGAAAAGTTGGAGAGGATTTTGCATCTTATTGAAAAGAATTTTTCAAAAATGTTTCTGTACAAATAAACAGCACTGCACCCCGCTGCCTAAGACACCACATACAGCTGATCCCGGCGCAGGCACCTCATGGCTCCCTCCAGGCCTCACCTCCTTGGGGCTGGGAGGGGTTGGCAGGAAAAGAAAGTGACAGAGCAGGAGGCGTGTCTGTCTGAGTGGGCTACCGCACACAAGTGCTGGTGTTGGGGTTCCTTTAAGTGAAAAACATGAGCAGACACTAAGGTCACAGGTCCCCCATGGGTGTTATTCTGTGACCTGAAGATGCCTCAGATCTGTCTCCTTAGATCCTTCTGTTTCTGGAGATAACGGCAAATGGCTAACTTAAAAAAAAAAAAAATCAACTAAACTAAGGGCCAGTATGTCTTGGAGGAATCAAGTTTCAAATTATTTCACTGGGGATCATCTTAGATCAATATTTCTTTTTTGAAAACTAAACCATTTGGAGTAAAAATGAAAACCCTGTTTAACTTTGCAAATCAAGGTTTTTTCTCTCCATTTTTAAAGAGTAGTACTAGCATCTGGCCTGAGCTTTGTCACGACATATGGGAGGTGCGGGCTGTGGAGCTAGCCCACCATGCCCCTCGCCTAGGGGGCTGCAGTGCTCATCTGGGGCGGCCACCACACGTGCCTGCTGAGTTGAGACTCACATCTGATGGTAGAGATGTGAGACATCCATTCCTTCAGGTGTCAAGGATTCTTGTCCGGGGAAGAAGGGCTCATGTATCTTGCTTCACTGTCCAGGGAATGAGTTCGGGGTGTCTTCTCATGTGAATCTTACTTCTACATTAGAGCTGGTTTGCAGGTGGGGCCTGTGCCTCCCTGCAGTTGAGCACGGCACTGATCACTAGGCATGCTGTGGTTGTCTTTCTCTTGTTGCTCTCCAGAGATGGAGGCTGTGTGAGAACCAAGCTGTCCCTACCATCTTCCATAGCTAATAAGCCAGGAAGGTCCCAATGGCCAAGCTGCCAGCGGCTGGTGTGGCTCCTCACCACTCCTACTTGCACTCGTCCCTGGCTTTCATGCGGGCGATGAAGGAGTAGCTCTTGTTCCTGCGGTAGTTCTCGTAGGGGTCGTCCAGGGCCACGCCCACACCCTTGTACTGGTCCCACTTATCCCGCACGTCCCCCCCCTTGATGGGGTCCTGGATCCCTTGCTCTTTCACGCCGAGGCCGCCAGATCCACTCCAGCCTTAGGAAGAAAGAGGGGCGAGTGGTTACAACCCACAAAAACTGTAATCTAGTGCCTTTCCCTGACACAAAGTTAAACAGGAATGCATCTGGGGGGGTGAGCAACATGCAGTTTGTAAATGCACAGCTGATAAAAGTACAAAAGAACGCCCAGCAGAACCCTGCGGGCTTGCCCTTTTCCAAAGACACGGCGGCGAGTCGGAACTGCCTCCGACTCCATCATCCCCGACCCTGAGCCCAGAACCTTACCCATTTTCACCAGCATCTGATGTCCTTTGTTCTCTTCCCCAAGCCTGGAGTCGGGTATAGGAGGTGCTGAATTAGAACCCAGACCAGCTGAAGAACTAAAATTAAGACAGGTTACGTCTTTTAAAAAAGAGCTGGTACATTTATTGGAATGAAAACTCTTAGAATGTTACAGGGCGTGGCTTGTATGAGCGGCCACCGCGTAGGACAGACACACACTTGTGTCTCCACCACTCCTCTTCATCCTCTTCGCCAGCCACGTAAGGGGGCTCCCTAAGGTGATGGCTCCTGCCCCGCACTGTACAGCAAGGGTGAGGCACACCAAACCCTAAAACGGTTAGAAACACAGCCCAGCCACTGCCTCAGGCTTTACAACATGACCACAGAAAGGTGAGACCACAGTGTAAGATGAGGAGGTGCCAATGTCACTGCATTAGTGCTTGGGTGTCCCTGAGGTGCTGTCCCAGCACAGGCCACTGCGAGCATGTCTTCTAATGACACATTTCACATTCACAGCAAAGCCTCAGAGGTCCAGTGCTACCAGCGGGTCACTGGACAGTTAAGACAGAAATCTTACGGCGGAGTAGGGCTCCTGGACCGCGACCGACGTCTCCTCCCTGGGGAGTATGACTTGGACCGGGAGCGGGAGCGGGACCTTGACCGGCTTCTCGAGGAGCGGGACCGGCTACGGCTCCTGTTGGGGAAGAGGAGAAGGGACAGCCCTGCGGGTCAGCCCCACGACAACACAGGAGCCTCAGACCCAATCCCAGAGAGGTGGGACCTGCCTACCTGGAGCGGGAGCGGGAGTAAGAGCGGGAACGGGAGCAGGAGCGTGACCGTGACCTCGAGTATGAGCCAGACGACTTGGAGGACCTCGAGTTGGAGCGAGAGGAGGAACGCCCTCGGCTTTTGGACCGGCTCCGAGACCGCGAGGGTCCGCTGCAGGGAGAGGCTGCTGAGCTGGAGCCCGCACCTCCCGGCTCCCACCAAACTGAGCCTGCCACCCCTACCCGACTTTGGGAGGAACCTAGGGTGCCTGTCAGTGTACGGCCACATGGTTCACACCAGGGTGCTGTGTTCCTAAGCAGCTTCGTGAATACAGACCATAGCAACCTTTTTTGTGCTGGTGTTTTCAGTCTAACCCAGGCCTGTAGGAACAGCTTCCACCCAGCGCCTCTGTCACAGGGGCCAGACCCCAGACCCAGGCAGGGGCCAGACCTGGCTTCCTCTGCCTGTGTTTGGGGGTGTATGTGACATCAAATATCTGGGCAGGATGCGAGGTGTTGGGGCATGCTATGACACATCAGGATGTGACAGAACAGTGTGTCTGGTTCACTCTAAGGCAATTCACAATAAGATCCAGCCAGGGAGGCCATGACTCCACAGGTTAGCAGGCACGCCCTTACCTGTTCCTCTTCTCCTGGCCTTTCCTCCGTCGGGCCCGCATCTTTGCTCGGAAGAACTCATAGAGGCCATTCTGCTCCCAGCCTTCGCTGTAAGACAGGGGTAATCCCATGTGACCACAATACCACCCGCCCCCCCAACACAGGGCACTGGGGAAAGCTCATCTGGAGTAAGCCTCCTCACACCCGCCACAGGCCTTCAGAGGTGAACAGCCTCCCCCACTTCACTCAGGATGCTAAGCACGGGACCCCAGACAGCACTCAGGCGGCCGTTTCCGTGGCACCTTTTCTCAGATACAAAAGCAGGCTGATGCCAGACACCTGCTGGCAAGTGGAGAGACTGGGGTGTAAGCTGGCTCCACCCAGCTCCTGGCCTTTTCAAACTGCTGTTTCAAGAAAGAGCTGAGGGGGGTTAGGGTCTGTGGTCATACTGAAGCTGGGGGCCAGGGTCTCTGACTCCTAGGTGGGCACATGTGCACCGGGCACAGGATGGGAAGCCATTCCAGCTGGGCTGGCAAACAGGCTGTGGGGGAAGGGTATCCTGAAAGGGACAAAACTTGGGTGTGCAGCAGTGAGCCACTTCTGAAATGTGCCGCGTCGGAGATAAGTTCTTGTTCTAATGGATAGATCTTAAGTAGAAAAGCCTTTTTTCAATTTTTATTTATTGATTTGAAAGAAACATCTTGTTCTACTTATTTATGCATTCGCTGGTTAATTCTTGTTAAGTGCTATAACTGGGGACCAAACCCCCAACCTTGGTGTACCAGTATGATGCTCTAACCAACCGTGTTACCCAGCCAGAGCTAGAAAAGCATTTCACCAAGGGCCACTATGTAGCCCTGACTGGTGTGGCTCAGTTGGTTGAGTGTCATTCCACAAAGCAAAAAGGCCGCTGGTTCAATCCCTGGTCAGGGTACATGCCCAGGTTGGGGGCCAGGTCCCTGGTTGGGGTGCACATAAGAGGCAGCTGATCAATGTCTCTCTCACAGGGATTTTTTTCCTCCCTCTTTTCCCCTCTCTCTAGAAATAAATGGAGTCTTAAAAAAAAGGGGGGGCCAGGGGAGACAGACTCTCTAACTTGAACTGGTGATTTCTCTTAGAGACATCACACTTCTCACCTGGGCCTCACACCATACCGGGCAGAAGGCATGGCTGGTATGAGTCTTTCCTGTGAGGCCAAATTAGGGAAGACAGACTGGGAGAAGGGACAGACTCCCCTCCTATCGCCCACCCCACTGCTGGGTGTCCCCAAGCCGCGTACCTGTTCCTGGGCCTGTCATGGGAAGGAGGGCTGTAAAAGGCCTCCACGGCCGCCAGCAGCCTCTCGCTTGGTGGCATGGGGGGTGGAAGGCGAATGTCTTTAGGGTCCAAAGGCTTATACTCGTGATCTTCTAGCTGCAGTGGAGAACACAGTGGTCACTGCTTCTTGCTGGAGCCCCTATCAGGCCCACCCAGAAGGGTGCAGGCACGGGGGCAGGAGACAGGCCCTAGTTTGCTGTTCAGGTTACCCTGGGCACCAGAGTGCTCATCCTGCCCTTCTTAGAAGGCCCACCCTCTTGTAGGGCTTCAGCCACATTCCAAATAGGGTGGCTGAGGGCTCCCCCTTGAGGCTGACAAAAACCACAGAATTCTTTCTCCAGCCTACGTACACAGAAGATGTGGCCTCAGGCTAAAGAGACAGAAAGAGCCCCGGGTTCATTCCCACAGGCTGTGAGTCCTGGATGCCCTGTCTGCAGATGCTACCCCATGCTCCAACTTCCTACCCCATGCCCCGTTCTCTCCCTTGCAGGCCCTACCACAGCCACAGCAGCTTCAGCTGGACCCTGGAGCCCCTTCTTAGGAACAGCTCACCGTTCGTTTGCCCTTTAGCGTCTCTCTCCCTGCACCCTGATGGACTGACTCATCTCTATTTGTATGTGATCTGTGGTGGCTCAGAGGGCATGGGAAGGAGCAGTGACCAGCAGGGCCCCTGGAGCCCCAGCCCCTTGCTCAGCTCACCCTTCACATGCCCTACCCCACCCCTGCAGATTCCTGAGTTCCCTGAGGGCACACCTCAGAGGCTGCCCCTTTCCTGAAAAACCCGTGCCATCATGCGCAACCCAGCCTGCTCCAAGTGGCACCAAACTTTCAGCATTGGGAGAGAGGTGCAGAGGGAGCAAAGCGGCATGGGCCTTGCTGGCACAGGCGCATTCTCGCTGGCTTGGTCAAGTTCACTGGGGAGCAGAAAATGAGAAGGAAAGTAGTCTGGGAAGCAGTTTTGCAACCTACGGGCAATGGGTTCCACCTGTGGACTTTTCACGTGGAGACAGGCACCGGCTTGAGCATGTGCTGCTAAGCTTGGCACTTACCACAGACCTTACCTTCACAAGAGGGGCCATCAGCCCAGCGGGGAGGTCAAAGTAGGGAACGTTGGGGACCAGACTGGGGTCATCGTGGTTGATGTGGGGAGGGCCCTGTCGGCGCATGTGTGGGGGTTGTCCATTGAAGCCATGGGGAGGAGGGCCAAAGTCGGGGTGCTGGGGGCCCCCCCAGGGTGGGTGCTCATTGATCCCAGGATGTGGCATGCGGTGGCCAGGGTGGTGGTGAGGAGGTCCCATCTCTGCAAAACAAAAACTTGTCTCAGGCTTGCAGAAAAGTTATGATCTGGGCAGTGCCAAGGGCTCAGGCAGTCTCCTAGGTGACAAGTGACAGCAGAAAGGGGCTCAGAGAGAGGCAAAGATACCAATACCCGCTTTCTGGGCAGCCCTGCCTGGCACCCTCTCTACCGCCACTTCACTCACGGCCTAGGTGATGAGCGCGGGAGGGGGCGGCGAGACTCGGCCGGGGGGCGGGGCCTGTCCTGAACCTGCAGCAGCGCCTGATGGACCTCACAGGTTAAGGAACCACAGGGAAATCACAGAGCCTTCCAACAGCAACGTTACAGGCTGAACTGTACCCCCACCCCAATTCACCACCAGTCCTAACTCTCAGTACCTCAGAATGTGACTGCTTTTGGAGACGGAACCTTTAAAGCGGTAATTACCTTAAAATAAATTCATATGGATGGGTCCTGATCCAGTGTGACTTAGATTTGGGCAGACAGGGGCAACCCCATGAGGACAGAGGGAAAAGATGGCTGTCTACAAATGCAGGAGCAAGGCTCCAGAAGAACTAACCCTATCTCCACCAAGAATCAGTCAACGCCTGCTGTTGGAGCCACCCAGTCTGTGGGCCTCTGCCATGCCACCCCAGTGCATTAACCCAAGCAATGAAAGTGCTAAGTGATCTCTGAGCTGAACTGGTATAACCAAGGATGGATTTAAAAATATAGGTAGAGGCACCCTGGCCCGTTAACTCAGTTGGTTAGAGCATTATCCCAACACACCAAGGTTGTGGGTTCAATCCTTGGTCAGGGCACATACAAGAACCAACCAATGAATGCATAAAGTGGGACAACAAATCGATGCCTCTCTCCCTTCCATTCTCTAAAATCAATAAATTTTAAAAAATTTAAATAAAAGTAGAAGCAGTAATACAATAGGAATTAAATTATTTTAAAAAGAAAAAATTAGCAAAAGTAAAAGTTCTTTGGGGAAAAAAAAAACAGTAAGCAGAGAAACTGATAAAAACTCAGACAAGGAACAGGGAAGCAACCCCATGACAGCAGTGTGGGCCCGGACTCGGTGCCTGCCGACCGCCTGCTGCCGTGGGCCCTCAGGGGTTACTTTTCCTTCTGGAGTCTGCGTTCCCTTCTCTGCAGGACAGACAGAGAGAGCGCTGTTCCTGGGAGTGCGGGGAGAGGGACCAGAAAGTTACCCCTGCACAGCCCAGTGTGTGGCTGTTGCCGACACCTGAGTTGCCAGCCTGTTTGCCTGTCATCACAGGACCCTGACGTGACCTAGACTCATCAGGCGCACACCCAGGATGGCAAGCAGTGCCATCAGCATGCTCAGGAAGCAGATCTGTTAAGCACCTCCTCCAGGCAGGCAACCCGGACGTCTCCAGGAACCAGGGGCAGAGAGGGCCGCGCGCCGGGCCTCTGAGCCGGCGGAACACTCACCAGCAGGGAAGTCCCCCTGGGGGTAGTCAAAGCGGTGAGGGTAGGGCGGCCGCTCGAAGGGGTGCCTCGGGGGGAAGTCATCCTGCATGAAGCGGGGTGGGAAGCGGTTGAAGTTGTGGGGGTGTGGCGGCTGGTTGAACTGTGGGTGCTGCTGATGGGGTGGGAAGGGCCCACGGAAGTGTGGCGGCCGCTGCATGCGGAAGGGCGGCTCCCGCTGGCCACTACCCCAGGGTGGCTGCTCGTGCTGGTTGTTCCAGGGGCCCTCAAACTGGCTATTCCAGTTGGGGTCGGGCTGGCTGTTCCAGGGTGCGTCACGCTGGCCGTTCCAGCCTGGGTCCCCGCGCTGCTCACCCCACATGCCCTCGTGGCTGTTGTTCCAAGGCGGGCAGTGGGGTGGCCCGCCCTGGTGGTGTGGGTAGGGGGGCTGCTCAGGAGGCTGCAAGACAAAGAGCAGAGGTAAGCCACTCATGAGGCTCATCCAGCACCCTACAGACATCTGGCCTCCACACTGCCTGGTGCTGCATGCTGATGGTCCACTGGGTGCTGCCCTGGGCAGGCCATGGTGCCTCGCTGACTGACATGTGCAGTGGATGCTGTGGTACCTGCCCCACCATTGGCCCCTCATGTCCATGCAGATAACCTGACTCCCAACTGCTGCACCCACATCTTGGCTGAGAACTTCTTTTGGGTCAGCATGCAAGCCCCATGAACAGGGCTCTGGACCCTGTCTACCCCTCGGCGGACAGTGCAGAGATGCCTCCTCCACCGCGCCCAGAGCATGTGCAATGAGTGAACTCCAGGGGCCCGTGGTGGCCTCCTACCCTGAAGACACCCCCTTTTACAGCTTCTCCTCTACCCTGCGCTGCCTCCTCCCCTGGGTCACCTCCCACATCAACTATCGCCCTCAAGTCCTGCCTCAGTGTCTGCGCCTGAGTCCACCCAGGACACGTGTCTACAGAATGAAGACAATATAGCTCCGATCTCCCCCAGCTGCTGCTCTGAAGACTGAGAGCTGGACTGCAACCCAGACTCAGAGCCAGGGAGGATGTGTCCAGATGACACCGACCAGAAGGCCCACCTCCAGGGTCACGGTTGGTTAGTTCCACTGACCACCAACAAGGAGAGGCTGGCCCAGGCCACCACACCCGCAGGAAGCCAGGAAACCAGATTTTAAATATGGCAACTATCTAAAAATGTGTAAGACACCACATGGGCGGGCAGGCAGGCCAAGTGTATTGCCAGGCCATGGCTGACTGTGGACTGCCAAACCAGGACAGACCCTCAGTGAGGGGATCCTGTTCTTGGGGGCCTCCCAGTCATGCTATGCTGGATAAGATGACCCCTGCCCTGGCCTAGAAGTTTCTGACCCCAAGGAAACAGAAGGTGACCAGTATCTCAGCCCCGGAAAATGCTGCCAGCCTGACACTTGTGGTGACCTTCCCCCTTCCTTATAAAACCAGAATGTTCTTTCCAGGGTGACAAAATGTGGACACTTTGCTAGTTGAACCAGTCAAAAAAAGGGAAGGAAAGGGACCGCCCTCTTGTACTTAACTTTGTGGACTTTCCCAGCACTCACCGGAAAACGGGGACCTGTTACTGGTAACCCCCCATGATCAAAGCACCAGAGAAGAAGAAATACCTGCTGTTGACCCCAAGGAGCAACGGGGTGAGGCTGGTCAAACCAGGGGGGTTTGTTGGGCGGGATCTGGTCATGGGGCCCAGGGCCCCGGGGGCCGGTGGCTGCAGGGTCCTGGACCCCTCCCGAGGCGTCGTAATCAGAGGAGCCGGGCATTTGGATGGGAGGCTTGTTGTCATCTGGAGCCAGGCAAGAAGGCAGTTAGTGGAGGCCCCGGCAGCAAAAGGTCCCACCACAAACGCTCTTCAGCAAACACCCAGGCAGCCCAGGCTGGGCTTTACTTCCTGATAAATCCTGGCTTCGTGACCCCACTGAACACTAGTCACCACTGGAAAGGCAGCGGAAGAGGGGAGATGGCCCCACACAGGACACACACTCCCTTCTGAGAGTTCTACAAGGGCCTCAGGCCTGCTGCACCAATTTTAGTTTGCTGAGGAATTCTATCATTGATGAATTTTACTGACTTTTCTGAATTGGGCTGAAAGATCACTTCCTCTCATCTGATCTGTTATTTCATTAGATTTTTAGTGTTAAACCATCCTTGTGCATTCCTGAGGCATGTCCTTTTTGGTCATAATATATTTTAAAAATACTTGGCTGGGTTTTACTTTTTAAGTTTTTATTTAGTGTTTTCACATCTTTATTTAGAGGGGACACTGTATTTTCGAGGGGGTTGTATTTCAACTCCTGCCCCGGCCCTGCCCATCCGATGAGAAGTCACCCTGGTC